>CM021106.1:498204511-498459430 GCA_007115665.2 Sequoiadendron giganteum
ATAACTCCTTTTTGTTCTAGTAAGATAATTTCTCCATTTTTCAGAGCTTCAAACCCTTGTTTGTTTTCTCCATCCATTATCTTCCTTGTGATAGGTATCCATTTGCATGCAGGTGTTCTTGGAGTCTAAAGTTGGTTTTGACAACTTCTACATGGTATCAGAGCTTTCCTGTTGCATGCCTATTCTTGTTTGAAGAATTTGGAGTTACAAGGGTTGGATCAGGCATTCACAGTTTTGGGTTTTTTTTTTTTATCTAGGGAATCACCTTCAATTTCAAATCATTTTGAGTCCAAACGGACCTCGTCGTTGGATCCACAGCGGTCCAAAACCCCTAAATCGACTATTCATTCATCCAGTTTGGACAAAGTTGATTTGAGAGGCAAAAATTTTTACACGTACGACCCACTCAGGTATAGGGTACGATTATTTTGCAGAATTAAAAAATATAAAAAAATTATTATGTTCTGCAAAATTATTCATTGGCTTTATATTATTTCCTCGGGCAATTTTTATTAAATCTGTGTCATATATATTTTTTGGCGGATATTATATTTTTGGGGGTTTATTTCAAAAATTTATGCGACCTACAATTTTCTGGGTACCTTCATACCCATCAATGTCACATCTGACAGTTTTGTCGGCCTAGCCGGCCTCCTCCGTATGCCCATCGACTTCTCCCTACTCTCCGGTCACCGTCGGCTCCTCCTTTCTCCGCTGACCATCCTTTTGCCGGCCATTCATACCTGCATAGAGTACTGCGTAGGTCCATACTTGTGCAAAACTTTGCAAGGTCATGTGCCTTCCTAGGGTGCGGTGGGGGTGGGCCCACGTGCCTCCCCCACCAAAGGTTTTTTTTTCAAAAAACTTTTTATTAAAAAAAACAAAATTTTTTTCTATAATTAGCCCAATTCGAGAAATGCGCTGACGGTCGTTTGGCCGTCAAATTCAATCTTGTATGATTGTTGTGATGGCTATATGACCATCAAATTTAATGTAGCACTCGTTTTTTCCCCCTTTGGAGCTATTTTTTTCTAGAGGCCATAACTTGGGTATACGATATCATTTTTTGGCAAATGAGATATCGTTGGAAAACTGGTTCTGTCAATTTTCCAGTGGTGTGGATCTCATTGCTTCATTTTTCTATTGGTGCACTCTACAACCAGTTGAAGTCAAAGGAGCTTCTTTCAGTCCCGAGCTCATATCTTTTGGTCAGTTTCTTCGTTTTTCGTGATCTCAGCGGCGTTGGAACCATATTTCAAAGCTCTTCAATTCCATCCATGTAATTTTTCTAGATTTCACTCCAGGTATATTTTATTCAGTTTTTTGTGTTTTCACACTCTGGTGAATTACCTGGACATATTTTCTCTTGGGAACTTCTTGTTTGCATGGGATGCTTCATTTTTGGCTGTTCTTCATGTATTTCTAGTTTTTTGTCCTTTTTAGGAATTTTGAGCATCATTTGTAAGCAATATTTTATGTAAACGCACTGAGATAAAGTGTCACACTACTGTACATGTATTTTGGAGATTTTGCACATAAGGTTGTGCCATATTTTGTACTCGCATTGTTTTATAAATTGCCATGGGGGTTGTGTAGTGCCTTTTTTTGGCCATCACACCTTTGTTCGGTGAGTGTCCCTCCACAACGACAGTGGATCCATATGATTCCAGCCTCATGCATGTGTGCTTTGTTTTGCACACCACTTTTTCAGTTGTAGGTCCTTTCTTGTGCACTTTCAGATGTTGTATCTTCTCCTTCATGCACTATAGGGTGTTACACACCATTTTAGTGGATCTGTCAGGCTCTCCCAGTTCAGCATTATGGGGGTGTATTATACTATTCATGCTAATGCTTCCTTGGTTTCGTCTTGTGAGGAATCTTCCATTCTCAGTTGATCAGTGTGTTTCAGACTATTAGTACTTGTGCCATTTTTATCTTCGTTCCAGGTGTTTTCCTTTGTTTTCCATCTGATTCGAGTAGTGTCATTTGGAGCACTCATGCAAATTTACTTGTGCCATTTGTATATTCATTCTAGGTGTTCGCCTTTATTTTCCATCTGATTTGAGTAGTGTCATTTGGGGCACTCATGCAGATTGTTTTCTTCTTCATCCTGATCATCTTATCTTCAGTGGAGGTTCTTCAGCACCATAGCAATCATCTTTCAACATTTGTTTGTAGCTTCTTCTGCTCCAGTGATGTTCTTCATGGCTTTCAGCATCTCTTTTTGGAGTAGATTTTTTCCCATGTGGTTTTCTCTATTTCTCTACTTTACACAGATTTGGTTGTATTTGGGTACTTGATCTGGCCTAGTTGTCGAGACCCATGTTTTCCTTCTTGCATTGTAGTTACCTTTCCTTTCTTGCACATGTTTGTAGCTGCACTCTTGCTCATCTTAAGGGGGGGTGCTAGAGTAAAGGTTTTAACTTAATTATGTTAATTAATTTATCTTTATTCCATTCTTAAGATTTCACTTTAGTTTGCATAAAGTGACATTTAATAATTATATTAATTATTAAATGTTTTCCTATTAGGTTTTTTTTTAGGTTTTTCCTATTAAGGTTTCTTTTAGGGTTTGCATAATCTCCTTCTTAAGGATTGATCCATTGTATATTTCATAATTCCTTTTTGTTTTGATAAGATAATTTCTCAATTTTTTAGAGCTTCAAACCCTTGTTTGTTTTCTCCATCCATTCTCTTCCTTGTGACAGGTATCCATTTGCATGCAGGTGTTCTTAAAGTCTGAAGTTGGTTTTGACAACTTCTACAAAGTTAAGATTCATTATATACTCAAAATATTTCCAAATGAATGTTTTTAAATCCTCAAGGCTTTAGGTTGAGTTCTAAGGTAAAGTGAAAATTTAATTTTGTAAGTCTTGATAAATGGCAACCTTAGTGTTTTTTCAATAGATAAAATTAGTCTATCAAGAAGATTTGAAACATGGATTGTCTCAATAAGTCAAAGTCTTTGGCTAGAGCAAGAATACATGTTTCATTTGGAAAGATGAATGCATATTCTATATAGATAGAATAATATATGTCATGTATGGATAAATGAATACTTATCCTATCTGGACAAAAGAATGCATATCTTGAAAAGATAGAATAATTGTTTGATTATCATTGTTTGAGTGTGTTGGTGAAGGAACATTTAAAAACTTTGGTTTAATTCATAAAAAAGAAGGAAAAAATTATAACCTATTAGATTGTTACACATAAAACACTAAAATAAAAAAATATTAATTGTATTAGGAAAATTATTTTGAATTGCATCCATTTAAGAACATTTTTAATTTCCTTCAAGTAGTTAAATAGATAAAATTTAAAATTTAAAAAATTATAAAAACATACACATATAGATTAAGTGCATTTAGAAATTTAGTAGTTAATGTGGTATTTATTTTCCTATATGAATGTGTGCATTTGGTGTCTAGTTATTCAAGCATTGTATTTATGCACATTGTCCTATTAAGTAACTTTTAACAAGTTAATGTGGAAAATAATCATCATTTAATCAAATACCTTCAAACAAGTTAATGTGGTATTTATTTCCTTGCATGAGCATCCACCTTTAATATCAACTAATTCAACCAATATGTGTATTCCCATCATTCTAACAAATAACTTTCAACATATTTATTCCTAAGGACCTTACTAGGGTTCCTCCTGCTTTGTGCTCACATCCTATTTTGATGGACTTCATATCAAATCCAAACTTCTCATGTGGATGACGACTACCTTTCGCCTCATCATCATTTTTTTCCCTCTTCATGTGTTGATAAATCTTCCATGGGGGAGTCTCCCCTTGTTTCCCCTTGTAATGGAAATTTGGATGATAGTATTGCTTGGGTTGTTGTTCGTAGAAGGAAGAAAGGTATTTCTTCTACCTCTCCCCATACTTATTCTTGAATCATGAGTGATAAGGAAATTGCATAGGGTTAGGACCCTTGTTTCTTGCTTCTTTTCAATCTATGCTCTAGTGAAAAGCATGGCTGGTATTTTTTTAGTTTTTCCAATCTTATTGCTAGTGAGACTCATCGTACTTTCCTCTATGACTATTTTGTAACAGATCCAGACCCTTTTTGCATATTTACCTGAATCAAAACTTCCAACATATCAATACCAAATACCTCTGACCACATTGATATTTCTTCTCATAGATGAAGATAGATGAAGATGGACATTAGATGTTTAAAGTTTGATGCTTACCTTACTTTTCACATCTTTTGTTTCGAAAGCCCATGAAATAAACATAAAATCATTTCTTCTCCAAAGTAAAGAAAAATCATGAAGGAACCACATTAGATGATTAAGAATTAAATTTAAAATATATTATGCATATTTTTTGGAAAATGATAAATTTCTTCCTTGCACATTCAAGGCAAATGGGTCGCCCCAATGATAATACAAAAAAAATACTTTTGAGTAAATAAGAAAAACTCGTTGTTTTATCATAACATGCAGTTCCATTCCAGAAAGATTGGAGTGCACGTATATCGTCCCAAAGCATTTGTTTTAATAAGATTATACAAATGTGACATTAAATGGTTTAATTAACTTGTTTGTAAATGAGTCAATGTGTATTGTTTATGCAGCCATCAAACTGTACATTTGATCTTATTTATTAATTTATTGAAAATCAAAATTATAATGTATTTTTTTATTTTTAATTATATTGAAAATTAAAATACAATAATTTTTTATTTTCAATTAATTATATCGAGAGGCGTCTACAGTCACATCCATCAATCTATTGAAATTTTTTGAAGTTGCATTTAATTTGATAGGTAGACCGAAGTCTTGTGCAACTACAATAGTGGAAGAGTAACAAAAAAATCAAATAAAAAAGATTTGATGAAACAAAAAAAATTAAATAAATAAATAAATAATAAAAAATAATTCAAATTTTGCATAAACTAAAAGAACAAATAAATAAATAAATAATATTTTTGATTGCAATGAGATATCAAAAATTTGATCACAAACATAAATCAATAAAAAAAAATTAGAAAATGATAACTCTCCACTTATTATATATATATTAATATTTAATATATATGTTAGTTAATAAATGCAGTCAAATGTGCATTCTGCATGGTTCCTCCAAGAATATTTCCTTTGGAACACAGTCAATTGACCCGATCTAAATATTGAAAAACACAACTTTTATATTATAACTCAAAATATCCAATACCATTGCTGGCATTCTTTCTCATTGATTCCCTGCTTGCGTTGATCGTCATGAAATCCACAAGTTTAATCTTGTTAGCGATCGCAGCTTTCATTGGATTATTCAGTCCCTGCACACTCTCAAATCCAAATGGTAAGTTGTAATTTATTTCGATTTAATTTTTCATTGATTGAAAAAATGAGATCTGTAATTTTTGCACTCTGATTTGGCTGCGCTTGCTTTTTATGAAGGATTTCTAAGTATTAACTGTGGCGCTTCAAATAATGAAACACATGGAGGATTAGACTGGATAACAGATTCCCTGTTCATCAAATTCAGAAACACTACCATTATGCCTCCATTCACTTCTAACGAGATAGCCTACCAATATCAGTCCGTGGCCTATTTTACAAATCTGGAAGCAAATAAATATTGTTACTTACTGCCCGTGACGCCTCATATACAATACCTTGTAAGGGTCAGGTTTTATTTTGGAGGATTTGATAATCTTCCTTTAGCAAGCATCTTCGATTTATATATAGAGGAAATCAAGTGGGCAAAAGTGAACCTGAGGAGTATGCCGAAATATCTCTATTACCATTACGAAATAATCCTGGCCCCCAAAAGCAATAGCCTAAGTTTATGCCTGGCTAGAAATTCAGAGACACAAGAAATTTATTATGTTTTCATTTCAACCATTGAGTTGAGGCCGCTACAATCTGCAATGTATAATACTTACACAGATTTCAACTACGGTGCTTTAAAACGCTTCTCTCGTAGGAATTTTGGCAACTCTGGTGAGATAAAGTAAGCTTAATAAAGGTTTTGTTTGGCAGTTACTTTTGAATCTGTTCTGTTGACATTATCTAATGCAATGTTGTGGTTGTGGTATAGGTTTCCCGAGGACCAGTATGATCGCATTTGGTCACATTCTCAGGTGCCGTTAACAATAAATATCAGCACAAATGACTCCTCTTTTGGGAGAATACAAAACCAACCACCTATATCAGTATTACACCGCAAGTAGGGGAAGAATTGCTTATTTCGAACTGGCTTAGATTTGTCCTGGGCACTTACTATTTTGCTCTTTATTTCTGTAACATCAATAAGACAAGTCTTTCAGGGAACAACACATTACATGTCTTCATTGGCAATGTTCAAATTCCAGAAATAAACTTTCCTTCCTATATGTTTTGTTGGTCAAGATGTTACCGCACAGAGCTTAGCACAACTGACTATACAGACATAAGAATACATTCACAAGCAAGATCCGATCAAATAGTAAACAACACCAATATGACACACGCTGGAGATGGTACGTTTGTTTCCCCATCTGCTTCATTATATTCAGCACATTAAGAGGGATGCTTTAGTTTTTGCTTGCTTCAAACATATTTCAAATGGTAAAAAAAAGTTTCAAATTTATAATTTATTTTTAGTAGGAAAGCTCATTTTTTCAAATATTAAAATAATAAATAATTATTTTAGTTTAAAAAATATTTTAATCACAAAATAATTACTCATTTGTATATTTAATAATTATTTTTTAACAATTAATAAGGTTTATCAATTTCATATTTTTATATAAAATGTTTAAAGGATGGTTTAAACAATAATTGTACTCTGTGTCTATCCCAACATGTTAGATATATTTATTATCAGTTAATTTAATTATATATAAGAAGGGAGGTGCTAAGTGCATCCAGTAGCATGTTATTCCAGTATTTCGGGGCCTTTTAATTATGTAAACTTTTAGTGTACATAAGAATACATCTTGGAAAGAATCCATTGTATCAAATCAATTTATTACTGGTTTGTTAATTACAACATATTAATTGTTTAAATTTTTGGTAAACTTTTTAACGTGACTAGCGGCGCTGGCACGACACGCCCTCCGGTACTACGGGGGTGGGGGAGACTAGACCTCGTGACCAACCTCCTACAACAGGAAAGATTTAGCCAACCAAGCTAGGGCCCTAACCCCATTAATTGTTTAAATTCAATTCATTAAAAAATATATATATATTTAATAATAATTGTTTCAGATTTATTAAAAACCATTAATTTTAAAGTGTGAGATAATTATTATATATTTATGTGTTTTATAGTTAATGAGTAGTATTATTTAGTGTTTAGATTGGAAAATATAATATTATTTTTGAGTTTTTAATATTTATTTATGTTTTTTAAAGTATTTATGTATGATTTATATAATATATAAAATTACTTTTAATATGTTTATATATATGTGCATATATTTAAGAGTAATGTAAGAGTTTTCATTATTGTACTGGATATTCCAAATAAAAATACTATGTATTATTTTTGCTTTCTATTTATTCTTTTTTTTTGTAATGAAGAAATGGAATAACAAATTGCAAATAACAAATTAAAAAAAATGAAGAGAGAGATTATACAATGACCAATACAATGAGCTGCGCCAACAAACACACCTCCAACACTTTTATTTATTATGTTAATGTTTGAGATCTTATATATATATATATATATATATATTTATTTATTTATTTATTTATTTATTTATTTACATAACAAAATTATATATCAAATTTTCCTCCTTTATTTTAATAATTAAATGTCCAGATTGAAAATAATCAGAATAGTATATTCTCACAACTACTAAATAAAAAAATGATCTTATATATATGAATTATGAAAAAAATATTATTTAACCTCTATAATATATTGTTTTTATATTTTGTTTTATCTAAGAGGGGGATATCCATAGATGGTAGATACTACAAATATTGTTGGATTTTAATCCCATCTCCTACCTTCCTAGTTGTCATGCTCTCCCTTCTTCTGCATTGTTCGTTGGTGCGGTGACTATTGTTGTCCCACATCTCATCCAACTGTGTTGTGTGGTTGTGTGGTGTCTACCACTATACCATTTCTCCTTCCTTCTTGTTGTGTGGTGGAGCAGTGAATTTGCAATCCTGCAAGTGTGTTCTGTTGGCTTGGCGGTAGTGCGGTGAAAGTCTCTTTTGGCAACAATTTTGAGTGGATTGTCTTTTTGGCATCTACTTTCATATTTATTGTAAAGGACATTTTTTAATATGATTTGACAGATTAATCATGGAATATCTAAAGCTTTCATTATTATAATAAATTACTTTTAATTCTCCCCTTTTTTGGTGAAGTGTTACCATGTTTTTGAAGTCTATTATATACATAGAGGTTTTATGTTTTATTTTATTATTACAAAGAGAAGAAGAAAATTGTAGAATTGCTCTGCAGAAGAAAAATTGTGAAGAAATAGAGCAGCAACTCTCTTTTAAGAAATGAAACATATATGATTTGAATATATAATACAAAAATCAATTTTAGATAAATTCTATGTGTTTTTATTTATATTCTCTATTTTCAGCTATTCTGAGTTTATTTTGTTTTCTCCCCTACCACTCCCCTTCAAATATATTAGTGAATTCAACTAGAAATATGACCTAATATTTTGAGTAAATGTGTGATACAGTACTTGCTATTAGAAAAATCGTAAATATACGAGATGTTCCAGATGATTGGACAACAAGAGATCCGTGTTTGCCCATAGGCTTTCCATTAACTGGTGTTATGTGCAATGAGGAAGACCCTCCACAAGTGATTATTGTGTAAAATCCTCTCCTTAAAAATCATAAAAAATTCTTAAGACTTAGAGAAATGAATACATTAGGTGTCATTTCAGCAATGAAGACTTTTAACACATATAATTTCAATTCTTTTCAAGAATTTAACAAACAAGAGTCTCATTGGCAACATACCTCCAAGCATAGCCAACTTAATAGCATTAACGAAGCTAGTAAAGACATCCACCCACCTCCACTTGTCTTGGATATTTGGAAGTGAAAAATTTCAATAATAATTATACATTCTATTTCACAATCTATAGATGTGTCTCCCCTTAGTTTAATAAGTGAATAATAACTATGTTATTTGTTTTAGCTACTAGGCAACAATAATTTTTCAGGCTCTATTCCAAACCTCAACACATTGAAGAACCTTAAAAAATTGTAAGAGATCCTTTACTATCTTCTATCGAAAGCCTTATTCTTATATACATAGATGAATGACAAAGGTAATTTATTTGTGATGATCTTTAATTTCCTTGGCATATCAAAGGAAATCACAAAATAATCAACTGACTGGAGGCATTCCCAAATCATTAGAGAAGCTCCCCATGTTAAATGAACTGTATTTTTACTGAAGGATCTATATTTTTCTCATAAAATTTTTACCTATGTTTTGATAGTTTAGTCAAAGGTAATGTTTACCCAACCAGGCTTCTTTTTAACTAGTAGCTTTTTATGTTGTTTAGTTTCTTGCAAAACAATAAACTAGATGGATATGTGCCACCTAGTTTAATTAAGCCTGGTTTAGACCTGTTGGAAATAATTCCAACTCCTGATTGCTCCTAATTCAGCATGGCCAATTCTTGATGGCTCCTAAAGCTCTAACTTCTTAGTTTTTGATGGCTCCTGACAGAGTCATCTTCTTTATGATTTTTTTTAATGTGACTAGGATGTATTCCAGCAGTCCCACATGATGTTTTATTTTGGCCAATGGCATTTTCGATGTTTTTATTTGTCACGAGTCTTTTATTTTTAAAGGACAATACGTAAATCTAAGCATTTAACTTTTAGAGGTTTTAATATGGTTTTTTGTAATATGAAAGGTAAAATTTATTTACTTCACTTAGAAGTCAAGTTACTGAAAAAGTAATTTGTATGTCATTTAATTATGTTTTCTTGAGGGCCAAGTTTTCCCCAAAAAGTACTTTTTATGTAAGAAGTATTCATTATTATTTAGAAGAGAGAAAATAGATGGATTGGGGAGCAAATTTTTTGTAGAATGCTAGAGAATGCTCTGTAGAGCAATTTTGAGTAGAAACTCATTGGAATCAAATTTTTTGACTGAATGAAATCATTAATCTTTCTGAGTTTAATTTATGTGTTCTAAATTTTAGCATTATTCTATTTTTTAAAATTTTCGAGTCGAGTTATTTTTCAAATTTTTGTCTTCTCCTCTACCTCTAGCCTTCAAAGTGGTATCAGAGCGGGTTTAAAACAACAGGTTTATAACATAAATTTCATAACAAAAGGTTTTTCTTAAAAAGCTCCAACAAAGTTTTTATCATAGCCAACAATGGCAAGCACAAGCACAAGTTTGACAAATCCATAGATTCCACAATTTAATGGCAAGAATTATGAATGCTAGGAAATTACTATGAGGGCATTGTTTTTATCACAAGATTTATGGGAGTTATTAGAAAATGGATCTCCAGAGCCAGCTGATGCAACAACATATAATGCTTTAACTCAAATAGAGAAGGATTTATTGAAAGATAACAAGAAAAGGATTCAAAAACTCTTTTGTTTATTCTCCAAGGAGTGCATGAGAGCATTTTCCCAAGGATTGTAGCAGCAACAAGGTCCAGAAAAGCATGGAAATATTGCAAATAGCCTATCAAGGCATGAAAAATGTTAAAACAATAAAGTTACAAAACTAAGAAGGGAATTTGAAACTATTTATATGAAGGACAATGAATCAATAGATCCATTCTTCACCCAGATTATTGGATTGGTAAATCAAATCAAATCACATGGTGAGACACTTGAAGATAGAAGAATGGTTGAAAAGATTCTAAGAAGTTTACCCACAAAATTTGAGGCAATTGTTGTAACCATAGAGGAAACAAAGGACCTCACATAGTTTTCAATTGATGAGCTCCATGCATCTCTTATTTCTCATGAACATAGGCTAAATAGATCAGAAAACACATCATTGGAACATGCTTTCAAGTCACAAGTTTCAATCAACCAAGGAAGAGGTAGAGGTAGATAAAATTTCAGAGGAAGAGGAAGAAACTCTTACAGAGGTGGAAGAAGCAACGCATCAAGCTCGAGTGGAAGATGTAGCAGCCATAACCCAATTCAAAATCCAACTCAAAATAAACCTCAAGGCCAAAGGTATGAAAAATCTCAAGTCCAATGTCACTATTACAAAACTTTTGGGCATTATTTGAGTGAATGTAGAAAGAAGCAGTATGATTTCAACAAACAAAATGCAAATTTTATAAAAGAAAATAAAAATCAAGTCAAAACCAAGCACAATGTTTTTGACATATAATGTTGCACAAGAAAATGAAAAAAGATGTATAGTTTTTAGACTCAGGCTGTAGTAATCATATGACTGATAATTTAGAAATGTTTTCTAGTTTGGATGAGAATGTTAAATTTGAAGTCACATTGGGTAAAGACAAAAAAGTAGAAGTCCAAGGAAAAGGAAATGTCAACATTCTAACTAAATAGGGGGAGAAGAAGTATATTTTAGATGTGTATTTTGTGCCAAGTTTAAAACACAATTTAATGAGAATTGGATAGCTTGTTCAAAAAGGGTTTAGAGTATCTTTCAAGAATGGTTTGTGTACAATTTTAGACAAATATCCAAGTAATTAGCTTATAGATAAGGTTCAAATGAGAAACAATAGAATGTTTCCCCTAAGGATAGAACCAGATTTGAGTGTAGACTGTGCTCAAGCACACCATTCAATGTCTCCATAAGAGGGTAAAGAAGAAAATGCAGTAGTCATGCAAACAAACTTTCAGGCAGAAATAAAAGATGAAGATTGGCTTTGGCATTTAAGATTTGGGCATTTAAACTTTGCTGCTCTAAATCTACTTCATAGGAAAAACATGGTTAAGGGAATACATTTAATAGAAAAACCAAAAATAATATGTGAATCTTGTATCTTAGGAAAGCAACACGGAGAATCATTTCCAATAGGGAAGTCAACTAGAGAAAAATACCCTTTGGAGATTGTACATTCCGATTTGTGTGAGCCAATGCAAACACCTTCAATAGATGGTAGATTCTACTTTTTGAAACTCATTGATGATTACTCAAGGAAAACATGGGTTTACTTTCTAAAGCATAAGAGTGAGGCATTTGAATATTTTCGTTAATTCAAGGCTCTTGTTGAGAAGAAAAGTGGGCATTACATCAAAGCATTGAGAATGAATAGAGGTGGTGAATACATTTCAAGAGAGTTTCTAAATTTTTGCAAAGATCATGGGATTCACAAGCAATTTACAACTAGATACACACCTCAACAAAATGGGGTAGCTGAAAGGAAAAATAGAACAATCATGGAAATGGCTAGAAGCATTTTAAAAGCCAAACATTTTCCAAATGAATATTGGGTTGAAGCTATATCATGTGCAACATATATAATGAATAGACCGTGTCCAACAAAAAGTGTCATCAATATGATTCCAGAAGAAGCATGGGCTGGAATAAAACATAATGTTTCACACATGAGAGTTTTTGGTTGTGTAGCATATCCTTAGGTGCTAGATGAATTGAGAAGAAAGTTGGACAAAAAAGGAGAAAAGTGCATATTTGTGGGATACAATGATGAATCCAAGGCATACAAGTTATACAATCCAACCAATAAGAATGTTATAATCAACAAGGATGTGCAGTTCGTAGAAGATGAAGCTTGGGATGGAAGTTTGGAGAAAATAATCAATATTGCAGCCAACTTGCCACAAGAAGATAACGAAGGTTTTATACTAGCAAATACTCCATCAAATGTGATTCCTTCCACTCTCATTCATGGTCAAAAAATGACACCATCATCAAATGTAAGAACAACAGTAAGAGGACAACAAGCACCATCTACAACAAAGATTTCAAGTACTGGACCAGAAAATCCACATTTTGCTAGTCCAAGTTGAAGTGACATGTCAAACCCCACACTAGCAAGCTTAAGAAGGCAAAAAATTAGAAGTTTAAGTGAGATTTATTAGCAAAATGAAGGTGAAAATAATACAGGTCAACATTCTCTCTTTGCTTTATATTCACATGTTTATATATGGACGATTTAATATTCATGGGTGACTTATCAATTAATTTTTTCAAAAGAGATATAAAGAAAGAATTTGAAATGACTCATTTGGGTTTAATGAAATACTTTATTGGCATTGAAGTAAATAAAAATGAGAATGGTATATTAATTTCTCAAACAAAATATGCAAATGACATTTTGAAAAGGTTTAATATGGTGAAATGCAAGGAAGCTCCAACTCCTATTGTAACGGGTTTGAAATTGAGAAAAGATGACAAAGGAGTAGATGAAAATCCAACCTTGTACAGAAAAGCTTGTTGGCGGCCTTATGTATTTAACAGCCACAAGGCCAGATATAGTGTATGTTGTAAGTTTAATTTCTAAATTCATGGAGACTCCAAAGGATACGCATTGGAAAGTTGGAAAAAAAAAAATTGAAATATGTTAGTGGAACAAGAAACTATGGAATTCTTTACTCAAAGATAAGTGATTTCAAGCTAATAGGATACACTTGCAGTGATTGTGCAAGGAGTATAGATGATAGAAAAAACACTTCAGGTTATGTTTTTCACTTTGGTACTGGTATAGTTTCATGGGCTTCAAAGAAACAGCCAATTGTTACTCTTTCATTAGCTGAAGTAGGGTATGTAGCAGCCACAAGTGCATCATGTCAAGTAGTTTGGATGAGAAGAGTGTTGAAAGAGTTGAATCAAGAACAAGTAGAGGTAACAAAGATCTATTGTGACAAAAAATCAGCTATAGCACTATCAAAAAATCTAGTTTTTTACAAGAGAAGCAAACATATAGACACAAGATATCATTTCATCAGAGAACTAATCAACAATGGAGAAATATTTTTGGAATTTTGCAGGTCTAAAGATCAATGTGTACATATTTTCACAAAGGCACTTGGAAAAGATAATTTCATCTATCAAAGAGATTGTTTCAGTATCATTGACAATAGTAGTTGTAATTAAGGGGGAGTGTTGGAAATAATTCCAACACCTGATTGATCATGATGCAAGATGACCAGCTCCTGATGACTCCTAAAGCTCTAAATTCTTAGTTTCTAATGGCTCCTAACAGCTCCTGATTGCTCCTGACCAGCTCCTAACGACTCCTGATAGAGTCCTCTTCATGATGTTTTTTTTTATGTGACTGGGATGTATTCTATTAGTCCCACGTGATGTTTTATTTTGGTTGGCAGCATTTTTTATTTTTTTATTTGTCACACCTATCTTTTATTTTTAAAGAACAATACTTAAATCCAAGCATTTAACTTTTAGAGGCTTTAATATGGATTTTTGTAATATGAAAGGTAAAAGTTATTTACTTGACTTGGAAGTCAAGTTACTGAAAAAGTAATTTGTATGTCATTTAATTATGTTTTCTTGAGGGTTGAGTCTTCCCCAAAACATACTTTTTATGTAAGAAGTTTTAATTATTATTTAGAAGAGAGAAAATAGATGGATTGGGGAGCAAGTTTTATATAGAATGCTAGAGAATGCTTAGAGAAATTTTGAGCAGCAGCTCATTGGAATCAAATATTTTGAATGAATGAAATCATTAATCTTGCTGAGTTTAATTTATGTGTTGTAAATTTTAGCATTATTCTATGATTTAAATTTTTTGAATTGAGCTATTTTCAGATTTGTGTCTTATCCTTTGCCTCTGGACTTCAAGACCTTCGGTAGGAGGACATCCTTTCTTGTCTATGTCTCTTTGAATGGAAACCATTATTGCATTGTATTTCAAAAGGATAACTATTCAAATATTTTTTTTGCTTTAACCTTTGTGATAGAAATTATAATCACACCTACTCTCATAAATGTGACAACTTCTTCTGACAACACCATTTACTCAATTCAGCAGTCAACACCATATCCTCAATTCAACAGTTGTATCTCTGCCAGCATTAAAGGAAGCTTTGGAGGATAGATTTTGGCCTAGATTTGAAAAGATATGAAATGATTTCATCACAACTTTCACACATTTTATGGGTGTTTCAAAATATATTATTTTATGTTTAGCCCTATCTCCTTCATTCATGCTTCACTCTATATATTGTATGAAGTCAATTTTGTTTTGTACTCCCCAAATGGAGTCCAGCTCCGCAAAGTTGCAAGGAGCCAGAAGTTGTATGGTTGTATGTTTGTGAAGGAGCAGAAGCTATAGTAAGAGTCTGATAATGTAATGGTGTCAAGAGTAGCAGTTCCACCAATAGTAAGATGTATGTTCATGTCAGTATGGTTGAATGGGCAGTAGCTCATAATGTGTTTATAAGAATGAATGTAATGGCAGTATGGTTTAGTGAGTAGTAGTTAAGAAATGTCTATAACTTGTCTTTGTAATATTTTTTTAATAGAATAAATTGAAGACTATTTTTGTTGATGTCTCTTTGGTCCTCTATTTTATCCTTCCTTCCCATTCCTACAAGTGGTATCAGATCAGGAGATCATGGCAAAGTTGAGGTTTCCAAATGAAAGAAGGCAAGTTGTGGGATCTAAATAGAATTTGTATGGAAGATCCTGGAGAGCCAGAAGAATCTGAGAGAGTGTTTTGATATTGTCTGGAGTGTTCAAAGCTGAGGAAATAAGCATCATTATCAAACAAGTGGGAGACTGAAAAGTAAAGAAATGAAGTTGTTGCTGCCATAAGAAAAATTTGTGTATGTTTTCAAAGCAAGTGTCACTATTTTTCTATGTCGCACTCAGCAAAGGGCTCGTAGACCACAAAAAGGAGGTTACCTGAAGAAGGCCATAATTGCAAAAGAACCTGCAAGGAGAGTGAAATAATATATTTTTTGTGTTTCTATTTTACTTCTTCTTTGTAGTTGGTTCTATAGAGGAGGTTGTGTTTGTCACTATTTATATTGAGGGAGAATCAAATTGTGCGGAAGAGCATTTATAAAGTCTACAGAACAAAATAAAAAAAAGAGGAGTTGGAGATCAAAAAATAGAGGAGGATACCAGTTGCCTGAGTTTCATGTGTGCATTACTTTCCCCTTATGGTAGTTTGTGGAAATCTGAAACCACTTGAATGTTAGTTTGTGGTAATCTAAAACCACCTAAATGTGAGTTTGTGGTAATCTGAAACCACTCAAGTATGCAAGGTTTTTGGTTAGCAAATCCTACTAGGATCCTCAAGCACCAATAGTGTGACTCTATTGGAGGTGTTGATAAAACAAGCCAATCACATGTAAACCTACGATGGACTGGTTATCAGAAAGGGCCAGAGCTCATGGGTAGAGCATCCCATCAGCAGCATAGGATTTCCTAGGTTCGATCTCTAGAAATTAAAGATTGTAGATCCCAAAGCATCACTTTGGAATCTTAATTGTTCACTCTACCATGTAGAATTTATCCTTAGAGTGAGTCTCCACAAGATAAGAAAAAGAAATAAAAGGGTTGGATTATAGGACTCGCTATTGGCTGTTTGGTTTTGTTATTTGTTGGGATATTTAGGATTCATCTATGGAGTAAAAAATATAATTGAGGAAATCTCACCTCAAACAGTTCTACTAGTGAACCTCAACATTCATGTACAAGTACTTTTTGAATTCTTGTGACTTGAACACAGTTTATTTAGAACCAATAGTTATTATTTGAGCTCTCGTATTTTTTTGGAGACCTTTGTCTATTTTCTCTTTTGAAACAGATGGAGATGACCCAAATGAATTTCACAACTCAATGATAGAGTACACTGAAGAAGATATTAAAGCAACTACAAATAACTATTCTACATTCATTGGTAAGGGAGGCTTTGGATCTATGTTTTATGGGAAACTTTCATGAAATGATGCTGTAGTGAAGATACTTTCAATTGGTTCATCTCAAGGAAAAGAAGAATTTTGAAATGAGGATTTTCCTTCCTTCCCAATTATTGAAAGTTTCAATTACTTTTTATTTATCTCTCATACTTCTCTTTGAACCCAATTTGCATGTTAACATATGGTGCTTGTGTTCTTGTCCCAGGTAAGCCTCCTTTCTAGGGTATACCATAAAATTATTGTAAAGCTTATTGGATACTGCAAACAACCTATAGTGGAACTAGTATACGAATTTATGGAATTTAGAACATTGATGGACCATTTATATAGTATAGTTTATTCCATGGTATTCTTAATAAAACTAAACACAAAAAAAATTAGAAAAAAGACTTACTATTCTATTTATAGGCTCAGGGAAGCAAGAGAAACCACTTGATTGGCAAACCAGGCTCACCATTGCTCTCCAAGCAACAAAGGGTAATTTTTTTGTGTAATATATTTCAATTTTTTATGGTTATACCAAGTAAAAATGCTAGTATACATTACAAATATCTTGCATGCTTTGCAGGATTGCTATTCCTGCATGAGGGTTGTAGTCCTCCAATCTTACATACAGATATAAAGTGCAGTAATATACTTTTGGATAAAAGAATGTTTTCCAAGCTAACTGACTTTGGTTTATCAAAGTTGTTAGAAAATTCCAAAATCTATATAACAACTAATGTGAAGGGCCCCCTCGACTATCTTTATCCTGAGTATTTTTATACTTCACCATTATATGATTCTGAGTATTTCATACTTCATACTTTAATCAACCAAACACGTAGTTTAACATTCATCAAATGGTTTACAATACACTAAATTTGGAACTTGATGTAGATATTTTGGAACGTCATCCTTAAATGAAAAGAGTGATGTCTACAGTTTTGGTGTAGTTTTGTTGGAGATTATTTCTGGAGTACCACCCAAAGAGAGAGTAGTTGAATCGGTAACTCATTTAACATATAACCTATTTGATTTTTCTCATAAATCATAATATATAGCTCTCATCCTTATTATTATATAGGAAAAAGCATTGCTTTCATGCGGGAGAGTAACAGACCTAATGGATTCTTCATTGGGTGGCCAATAAAGTTTAGCATTTGCATGGAAAGTTGCAGAGATTGCATACAATTGTGTGGAACCAAGAGCAATAAATAGACCTACAATGAATATTGTTGTGAAAGAGCTAGCAGAGGCGAAGGCACTTGTATTGGTTGATAACAGTGAAACTGGATACTTTGGGAGTGCATTGTCAAATGTACTTGACATGCCCAAAGCTAGGTAGGCATAAAATTGTGGATATCCTTTAGTTGTGCAAAGATGCCCATATAATAGTGTCTTCTTTTACAAACTTCTAACTGTAATAATTTTTATATTAAATACTTGTGGATCAGGTACAAACCATCCCAAATATAATCAAATTTTAAGAGTGGCTTATTGTATTTGGTTGGGTTATTTTAACTTAATATCTTGCTAGTTTTCATCGTTCATCTTTCAAATTTCAAATATTTTTTATTTTTAGTTAAATTTTTATTTTTATTTAGGGAAATCCACAATATTAGAATATTAATCGGTAAATTATTTTTATATATAATTTTGATAATGAAGAAAATAAATTTCTTAATATATGGTGATAAAGATTGTTTGAATATTTTATTATCGTATTTGATAATTTTAAATCTTATAGCTTCTCTGACTTGCATTATGGTAGATTAGTATCTTCTAATTGTAAAATACGTTATCACCATATAAAAGTATGCATAGTTGTTTGAGGACTCTTATTCAATAGATTGCATTTGTTGTTATTTGATTTTCATTAGTGAGTAATATTTTTTATGAATCCTCATTGTAAAGAACATGTGCATATTTCACTATTTACATTTTATATCATAGGCAATGCTTAGAAATATGTAAAAAATTTATTGTTTGTATTTCCTATAAAATACATTGATTCAATTATCCCAAAAGTATATTACAGATGCTAGAATGAATATGAACTGTTTATAACCATTTTATATTCCCAAGAAACACTAACTTGTACTGATGGATCTTTTGAGGCACCACACCAACTCTCTTTCTATATTTTTAATTAATTAATAATCTTAGAGGAGTGTTATCAAATATCCATATAGTTGGCTTGAGCATTGAGGGAACATTAGTAATAACAACAGGAATATAGATTCTATAATTTCTCGTTGATTAAGGGCCAAAGAATATGTATCAATTTTTACCATTTAAATTAAGATGAATTCTTCTAATGAGATCTTATAGATATTATGAGAGGTCAATTATAATATTTTTGACCAAAGGTTACTAGTCGATACCAACTCCAAGAAATCCAATTTATCAAGATGTCAAGGATAATGAGTCACATGATAGACTCAAAGTAAGAAATTTATTGTCAAAAATGTTCATAATAAAATATTTATCTAGGTCTCTCTTGTTTTTTTGATAAAGAAGAAAGTGATTCTATAATGGTAACTATAATATTGCTAGGATTCCATAATATCTATTTCTTCTTCTTTATTCCTCTTAATCACACAAAATGGCACCTTAAAAGATAGTGGTAACAAGATACAACTACCTTACTATTAATATTCATAGTAGCACATGCACAAATTTAAATGTAAAGTCATGGAATGACGGGTTTCTTTTCTCTTAAGGATATTTCACTAATTACCTTATGCAAGCTAAATCCTCATTTCCTTAGGATTTAGTATGAATTCTATAAATATTTAAAATTATAATTTTATTATGTGTAATTTTCATTCACTAATTCTATTTACATATTTAAAATTATCTCACATATTTTTAGATATTATATAGAACTAATACATTCCTTTTGTTTTTAAAATTCATAGGAGTATTAAGTATTCATATCAAGAGTTAAAAGTAGCATTAGACGATAAGAAAAATAATGCTAAAAATATAATTTGAATGTAATGATTAGAGAATCAAGTTTTGAACTTTAGAAAACAAAAATTTAAATAAGATACAACAAAAAAAAATGAGAACTTGAAACAATAAGACCGTATTGGTTGAATAAGATATTGGAGGAATATCTTAGAAGGAAAAGAGAATATTACACCTCTATAGTGCAAAATTTTAGTTACTATTCCCAAGAGATAAATGAGGAAAAGAGAGAAAAAAAAAAGGAAATTAAAATTTTAAGAAAAAGGCATAAAAAAAACCTACGGTCATTTTATATTGATATATTATAAGTAAAGGAACTTGTGTTAGCATGATAATTTTAAAGGTATAGGATGTCTTAAATTCATTGTTCACTATGTATGTTAGTCCTTATAACTATATGTACAAAGTCACTAAAATATAAAGGAAGGGATGACAAAAGTAGTAGAGTTGAGAGAAAAAGTGGATTCTTAAATAAATTGGAACCTTTAAACATAATTTAGTTGGATTGATAAATGGTCTCCTCCTTCTTAAGGATATTTTAAAAATAATTTTTGAGGTTCCTCTAGAGGTAATCTAGGGGTTGTGATAATTGTTGGATTGGGTTGAGACAATCAAGGTTTGGTTCATTTCTTCTTTTCTACTTCTATAGGATTCTATTCTAACAATAAAATGGAGGCCATGATATTTTTGTTGTAGTGCCTAAATATTTTCATTTCGGTTAGAAAAAATAAATTGTTAGATGGATTCTATGATTTTGACTAATCTTTTGAATGAAAGGACACCTACTAATATTTCCTAGAAATTAGCATCTATTATTGATTAGACTATATTTATTGTCCCAAATTTTAAATAAATTATATTATTCGCATTTGTATGGAATGGAATATGATAGCCAACTATCTAGCTAAATAGGCTCCTAACAATTTTGGTAAGTTGATTATCATAGGTCGGGGAATTTTACCCTTAGCTAAATCTAAAGTTCTATATTTTATTCATAATTATAATAAATCTTTATTTCTTTATTTTGACTCATATTGGGAGTTTAATTCATCTCTAGATTATAGAATATTTTATTCTATGGAGTTGGTGATATTTTGTTAGGACCCTTGGATTTTTCTTCTTTTAGCTTTATTGTTAGCTTTATCTATTTGAAAGTAATTATATTCAGGATAAACCATTGTAGTTTCTTTTCTCCTAAACTTCAAGGAAATTGTCTCCTAAGATATATATCATTGCAAGATACTTATTGGAAAGCTATATAGAATTACTTGACGTGTTCTCTAGGCTCACTTTTTTCTCACATTTGTAAAATTTAGGAATTTTGATGTTTCAATGGAGGGGTACCCTAGTGTTAGAACTTTTAAAATGGTAAGGACATATGTATTCAAATGTGTAAGTTTTGCTTTTATTTCTTTCTTGTATTCATTTCATCGTATTTCTTACTTCTTATAACTCGCATGCTAGTCAATTTATGGGATTAGGTTTTAGAGTGTAAGTTGTGTTATGAATGTGTGGTACATATGAGGATTTGTGTGGGTTGGTGTATTTTTCTTTAAGATGCAATTATTTAGGTGTGATTTTTTAGGTTAGATGTATTTAGAATATGGATGTTGTAGATTTTGGTATTTGGATGTGGGTTGGATGTATCAATGTGTCATGTGACATGGGGTTTGAGGTTTATATAATATATGTATTATGTTGTGGGGTGGATGTTGAGATGCTAGAGGAATTCATAGAAGCTTGAGGTTGTTGTATTTGTTAGCTCAATTATTCTAATAGGTTTTAATATTTGTATGGTCTAGTAGGATAAATGCTAGGATGGATACTGTTCATTGGTATTTTAATTATCAAGTGTGATGATGAGTTGTGTATGGTTGTTTGGGAGGTGGAGATTTAATGTGAGATTATTCCTACCTCATAATTTTTATGTGATATTGGGGTTGTCAAATGGTTGGAATGGATGGGATTTCGATATGTTATTTATTGTGGTTCAAGTGGATGTTAGAGGTTCTTGTAATTTGAGCTAGGATGTGTGAAAATAAAAAAGGTAGTTTGGCACCACTTTGAGGTAGTAAAAATAAGAAACAGTATGGATCCAATCCAATGAGAGGATATAATAATCTCATTGTTTCTAGATCTTGGCATAACTCTTGGAGTCTAGCTGAAAATTCTTGTTAGTCTACAAGAGTTTCATCTACACCATGTATCTTATGCAAAGGTGGTTGTTGTGTGATTTATATAGGGGTTCAATGTGAGATTTCCCCTTTTTTTGTTGGATTAAATATCTCACTATGAATTATAGTTATGTATTCATTTGAATCCATTAATTTTTTTACTTGTGACCTTCTAATTGGCATACAATGGTGAGACCTAGTTTGAAGGTTGATTGATGTGGTTTGAGTTTTATAGGGATGACGTGAGGTTGTTTTCTAATTTATGGGGTGATAATGCAAATATGTCAATGGTATAGGATTTGGATGTTTTGTGTTTAGAGAAGGTATGTGAGTTTGTTTAAGGATTGGAAATTATGTGAGAACTTTGTGTAACGTAGAAAAATGTATCCTTGGAAATTTTTGCACTCATTTGGGTCTTTCTTATGCATTTTGGCCTGATTTTTACTAAATTTAATCTTGTAATGTGGCCAACACATTCACATTAGGTCTTGAATTCTTGTAAACCAATAAAAAATTTATGATGTCTTACAAAGGTGTTGTGAAGTGTTGTAACACACTTTCACACTTTTCTAGGACATTTCCAATGTAATTCATTTAAATAACCTCTTTTTATCACTTAGCAAGCCTTATTTCAAAGTGTTGTAAGGAGTTGTAAAAAACTCACACTTTTCTAGGCTTGTCATCAATTATTTGACCCTTTCTTATGTTTAAATGGACCCTTTATGCACTTATAGGTCTTACTTGAGTGTGTTTCAAAGAATAATCTTGTTAAACATCATTAAATGAACTTTAGTTCTAGACACCTAGCAAATTTTTCCTAGTGGGGCCAAATCGCCACTTGGGGTGACTTAGTCCCATTTGGCTCAAAATTCAAAATAATTTCAAAATTCTGGCGAGTTTTATTCTCTAAGACCTAAATTCAGCCTGTGATGAGGTATTTTTAGGAACTAGGGAAAATCATTTATAAATAAAGGGTTTTCCCCTCATTTTCAACCCCCATTATCTCGTGATCAAGCTATCTTCAAGAATTCAAGCAATTATCAAGCACTCTAGGCATCATTAAGTATTCATCCATTGGAGCATCTACTTGCATATCTTCAAAGTTCTACATCAAGGGTTTTGTGAGTTGTAGCATTGCATGCTCTTCATTCATCATTCTCTTTCTCTTTCATTTTATTTTCAAGGGTTTTATTATGAAACTGAGGTTTGACTAAGGCAAACCCCTATTCTCTAACCCTTAACCCTTTTTCCCTCTTTGCATGTGTGTTTTGTAGGTCTTGTATGCATAATTGTCAAAGAGCAAGGTGTTAAAAGGTTTCAACATCATTAAAAGTCAACAAAACCCTAAAAGAAGCTTAGAGATCACCTATAGGTCAAAGTCTATAGATTCAGATCCAAATTCTTATCAGGAGCTCAAGTACAAACTAAAAGCTATAGATTGCATCTTCGCGATTCTAGAAAGATAAAGGTGGAATAAGTGGCTATCAATGGTGAATTATTCCCACTAATGGGCCTAAAACCTGTTTTCTACAGTTCTGGATACCTAGTTCCCCGAAACATTTTCTAATAGAATCTCCCTCAAATAGGACTAAGTCACCCAGTATGGCCTAAGTGTCCCAGCTAGCCTCAATAAAAAAAATTGCAATATTCAAGAGCCTCTCTACATCAAATTTTAGATTCCAGGTGGCCCTCTCCAGTCTCTTTCATTTCTGGTATTGTTTATTTGCATTCTTAGGTCCTTTTGCATATCATAATGTGTTTTCAAACATCTTGCATTTTCTAGGTTTTTACATCAACAGTTAGTTTCTTTTATCCTTTCTCAGCATTTAGGACATTTCATTTAGGCAGATTTCAATCATATTTTCATTATTATTGAATGAAACCTTAGATTCATTTGTTGGATATCTTTCTCCTTTTAGTTGCAAAACCCTAGAAGTACAAGGAAGCCCTATTACACAAAAATTTGTGGTTCATTTTGGTGAACCTGACTTTAGAACATATTTGCTTATGATTTCAAGTGCATTTGCATCCTAGGAATAGCTTGCATCAACATTGTATTAGGTTTTGCATTTTTTTGCATTCTAGGGTTTTCAAATTTGCATTAGTGAGAAGCTCATAAAACTTGCATTTTTGTATTGCATTTCATTAAAAATTAAAAAAAAATTACATTTTCATACTATATCTGCATCTGAAAAGTTAAAAATCATAAAATTCCATTTCAAAATTTTGAAAATTGTTAAAAAAATAACTACCTAGACTAATTCGCCACACTGGGTGACTTAGTCCACCTACACATTTTGTACTGTCATTTCTAGGAACATCTTCTGCATTTTTGTTTTATGTTATTGCATTTTTGTTACAGTATCTAGATTTGTTGTTTTTCTTGCATTTAGCTTGATTTCATTCATTTGCATTATGACTATGTCTTTTAATAAGTTTTGGATGTCATTAAAATCCTTAGTTGACTTGCCAAGTTGTGTCTTTGGAACAGATCCTAATGACCTTGAACCCACTCTTGCTCCTTCAACTCCTAATGCATATCCTCCTCATGATGTTGACGTTATTGGAGAAGATGATAATAGCGTGAATAGTTTCCTAAATGATTTCCTTGGAAACCTCAAAGCTAATGCATCCTTTTACCTATCCATGAAACAATAAGAACTTCCCACCATATCACCTCTTGAGACATTTGGTTACTTACATCCTGAAATACACAACGAACCTAAGTTCCCTACACAAGGTGGACCTAGTTCTTCTAAACATGCAACCACTCAACCATTTTATGATAACAAATTCAAAAATACTCTAACCAACCTTGAATAAACCTATGGGAAACATTTTACCATTTTGAGAAAATAAGGATGTGACACAACAACTGAACATGACATTCATCAACTCTTAGAAAATACTCCAGAAGATGAAAACATGACAGGGTTAGGATATCAAGATCCTCCTTATAACAAAAAGACTCCTAGAGAATATCTAAGGCTTCATGATGATGGCACAGTGATCTTTGATTCTCCCCCACATTTGAACATCCTTCTTCCTTGAGAACAACCCTTAGCTAATAATCATAAGGAAGCTAGGATCCTAGTGGGTGCTCCCCCTCCTATTCGAGAAAAGGGTGAATCTAGCAGATGCAAGAGGCCTTGCAAGTTAAAAAAACTAAAGTTTCCTATTCGTCCACCACCTGAATGTGAGAGAAAATTGCAAATAATTCTAAAAAAAGAACTCATCATATTACCACCTATGAACAGGTTGGTCATATATCCTAAAGATGTTAATGTTCCACATTGTGCATATCATCGTACTCTTGGACATAGAATCGATGAATGTTGTCAATTGAAATAAATATTGAGCAAGTATCATTTTGATGGTGATAATTGCTATCCCCTCAACCCATAAAATACTATCACATAGCTTATCATTTAATAGTTGTAGAACATTCTCTGCTCACTATTACATGACCCTTCCCATAACATAACTCAGCTCACTCTTACCTTACACTCAGTGGGGGCAAGACATTGCTGGCCTTGTCCTAGTAATGCATTTTTCATTGTCCCTTAGCTACATTATTCACCTTCCGCATATACATTGAAAAATATTGAGAGGCGGATGACTTGATCAATGGTTGACTTGCATTTTCCTTACTAGTCTTTTGTATTTTCTTTGTGTGTTTGGATGTGTGTAACATGTTCTCCCATTATGTTTTTTTTTATGTTCTCTCTCATTCTAACATTCCTCTATTTGTACCTTCATTCTTCTATATGTCATGCATTTATTTCTCTTTTTCTCATTTTTCCTTTTTTTTTCCTTCCTTTTAGGGATGATGCAAGGCATTGAGACTGAAATTTCACCTTCATGTTGACCCAAAAGGGCTTCTTTTTTATTTTTCTTTACCTTTTTATTTTGTTTGTGTTTTCCTTTTGTGGATGATGCAAGGCATTAAGACTGAAATGTCTCCTTCATGTTGACCCAAAATACTTTCATTTTTCTTTCTCCTTTTCCTTTTCTCTTTTCACTTTTATTTTATTTTGGGGATGATGCAAAGTATTGAGACACCCTATGTCTCTTCCATGCTGACCCAAAAGGATCTTTCTTTTTCTTTCTTTTCACTCTCTTTGTGTCATTCTTCTAGTTCTATGTATTTTGGGGATGATGACAGTTCTGAGCTCTCTAAAAACATTGCAACAATGAACATACTGAGCCCAAATCCATAGATCCCTTTTGTGTTTGGTGTTTTCCTTTTTGGGGCAACCCCTTCCCTTTACTTTTCTTTCTTTTTCTTTTGCATGATGCAACCTCCCTCAAAAAAATATGACTTGACATAAGGGCTTTCCAAGTTGGCTCTCATACATCTTTCTTTCTTGTTTACATTTTTCATTTTGCTACTTTAAAGTAATTTCTCATAGTACGATGTTTAGCAATTCCTTTAAAGTGGGGGCATACATTGGCATTATTTATTTTGCATTTTTCCTTTTTCTTGGTTCTCAGTGCAGCCTTATTATTTCATACGATGTGTTTGTCACTTTTTGGATGACATTGGTTGTAATTTCCTTCATGAGAGTGATCTATCTTAGCATATTACATTCCTCTTGATGGCTTCATATGACACACTGCATCCCCTAAGTTCTGAATTTTATATTCTTTGATCGGCCCTCTCTTGGAGAAATTTGACACAATGTTCCCTAAGTTAAAGACCTTGCATGAACAAAGTAAGACTCCTTTGAACATTATTTTCATGTTACATTTTTCATTTGTTATATGGCCACCTTGCATAACACAACTTGCATACTTGTGGTGCAAACATTTTTGTTCATGAGCCCAACCAGTGACATGACTTTCCCCATAGCCACCTGCATGTGTGTGAGTGCATACTAGCCATGACTGTATGTTTCTCACCTTTTTGGAACCTCTCACTCGATGAATAGACATTAGTTTCGTTGCCTCAGAGTGAGTATGCATCCTTTTTGAAAAAACAACCTAGATCTAATCCACAACGAGCTGGACAGATGATCAAAGTTTGATCTGACTTTCTCTCTTCTTTTCTCTTTCATTCTTTTATATCACCTTCTTGTGTGTTCCTTTGTGCTAATGTTTAGTTTACCATGGGATCTTGATCCTGGGGGCTTGATCATCCCTCTGGATTATTGTTGTCTCATCTTTCCACCATGAGTACATTCGATTCCTTCTTGATATGCATGTTTGGCTACTTTAGTGTGATTTTGAAGCAAGTTCATCCTCTCACTAAAGTGGGGGCTAAATGTAACATAGAAAAATGTATCCTTGGACATTTTCACGCTCATTTGGGTCCTTCTTATGGATTTTGGCCTGATTTTCCCTAGATTTAATGTTGTAATGTGGCCAACCCAATCACGTTAGGTCTTGAATGCTTGTAAATAATAAAAAAACTTATGATGTCTTACAAAGGTGTTGTGAAGTGTTGTAACACACTTTCACACTTGTTTGGGACCTTTCCAATAAAATTCATTTAAATAACCTCTTTTTATCACTTACCAAGCCTTATTTCAAAGTGTTGTAAGGAGTTGTAATAAACTCTCACATGTTTCTAGGCTTGTCATCAATAATTTTCCCCTTTCTTATGTTTAAATGGCCCCTTTTTGCACATACATGCCTCACTTGAGTGTGTTTCAGAGAATAATCTCATTAAACATCATTAAATGCACTTTAATTCTCAACACCTAGAAAAATTGCCTTGGTGGGACCAAGTCGCCACTTGGGATGACTTAGTCCCATTTGGCTCAAAAATCAAAATCATTTCAAAATTCTGGAGGGCTTTTATTCTCTAAGACCTAAGGTTGGCCTATGATGAGGTATTTTTCGGAATTAGGGCACAATAATGTATAAATAAAGGGTTTTCCCCTCATTTTCAACCCTCATTCTCTCATGATCAAGCTATCTTCAAGCATTCAAGTATTCAAGCAATTATCAAGCACTCTAGGCATAATCAAGTATTCATCCATTAGAGCATCTACTTGCATATGTTCAAACTTCTACACCAAGGGTTTGGTGAGTTGTAGAATTTCCTGTTCTGTATTCATCATTCTCTTTCCATTTCATTTCATTTTCAAGGGTTTGATTACCAAACTGGGGTTTGACTAAGGAAAACTCATATTCTCTAACCCTTAACCCTTTTTCCCTCTTTGCATGTGTGTTTTTTAGGTCTTGTATGTAGATTTTTCAAAAAGAAAGGTGTTAAAAGGTGTTGACATCATTAAAAGTCAAAAAAATCCTAAAAGAAGCTTGGATATCACCTACAGGTCAAAGTCCTTAGATTCGGATCCAGATTCTTGTTAGGAGTTGAATTAAAAACTCAATGCTATAGATTGCATCTTTAAGATTCCCAAAAGCTGAAGGTGGATTAAGTCACCATCAGTGGTGAATTAGTCCCACTGTTGGGCCTTAAAAGTGTTTTCTATAGTTCTAGATACCTAGTTTCCTGAAAGTTGTTCCAACAAAATCTCCCTGAAATAGGACTAAGTCACCTAGTTTGGCGTAAGTGTCCTAGTTGGCCTCAACAAAATATTCTACAATATTCCAGAGGCTCTCTACATCAAGTTTAAGATTCTAGGTTCCCCTCTCTAGTCTCTTTCATTTCTGCTATTGTTTATTTGCATTCTTAGGTCATTTTGCATATCATAATGTGTTTTCAAATATCTTGCATTTTCTAGGTTTTTACATCAATAGTTAGTTTATTTTATCCTTTCTCAACATCTAGGAAATTTCCTTAAAGAAAATGTCACTCATATTTGCACTAGTCTTGAATGAACCCTTAGATTCATTTGTGGGATATCTTTCTCCTTTTAGGTGCAAAACCCTAGAAGTGCAAGGAAGCCCTATTCCACAAAAATCCATGGTTCACTTTGATTTTAACCTTTGAGTTTTGATTATTGAGATTTGATGATTTGGATTTCAATGATGTAGATTTGTCCTTTACATTTTTTTATGTTTTGTGCTGGTGGGGATGAATTTCAGATGAAAAGGTGATGATTTTTGGTTAGGTATTTATTATTAAAGGATGAGTGTGGATATTTCTTAAGATATTTTAGGATGGTGATTTTGATGGAAACTTTGGAATTTTGACTAGGCTGATTTTGGGATGATTATGATTGAAATATGGATTATGGAAGCTTATATTTGTACATTTCTATGGAGGATTAAGGGGATGATGAATTTTATTTTTTATTGGGAATTTTTTGGACTTTTGATTGAGGATGAAAAGGGTTGATTTGAAAGGATGACATTGAGAAGATATGTAGGAGATTTAGACTTGATCTAATGATGTTGGATGATTACAAAGATAAAGTTAGATAAGTACAAAATTTGGTTCAATTAAATCTATATATTTTTTAATAAAAGGATGTATCCTTGTATCACTTAAGATAAGAATTTACTAAGAAAAAATAAGATATGGATTACCCTTTCTTAATTAGGATAGGAACATTTAGAAGGAAAAATAGGATAGGGATTTTTGGAGCCCATTTAATGAGGACACTATTAGAAAATGTTAGTGTGCTACATTGTATGCTGGGTGAGAGGTAGGTTTTTGAACTATGAAACCGCATGTGACAACTATCTAACTACTTTATTCGATTGATTCTCTCCTTGTATAAGTGGTGAATATGTGTATCAAGTATTTGGACTATCAGTATTCAAATACAATATTTTCTTCATATGGTATCAGAGTCACAATTCTTTTGTCCCTATGCATGATGGAAAGATGAGTATGATAAGAGGTGAGAATTGAGGTGTCAAGATTGGTTGTGAGCCTATGTTGAAGTTTGAAGAGGAGTTGCTAGTTGATGATAGCTTCATGTGACTATTTAAATTTTTGATGATAAAGGCATCCAAAATCTCTACAAAATAAGTGATCAAGTGTTTGGTGTTTCAAATTTTTGTAGGTTGATGCTCATATCGAACATGATTAACTTATTGTAGAAACCACATTAACTCTCAATGTCTTGTTCTCAAGAGATAAGGAAGTGCAACTAAGGAGTGAATAACCTATGCTTTCCAGTAAGAAATAAATGATTCATGTTGAATTTTGTGCTTGGGAGTATAAGAAATGACCAAAGTTGGATGATTGTTGAAGTGCTTTGTCTAGTTATGAGAAGAGGGAATCGATGATTTGTAGAAAGAAAAATGAAAATTGTAGAAGGCAATAGAGCCACATGATATCTATAACAATACTATGGAATGAGAACAATAAGTTTATTAATTCCCATCTCTACAATGTTTTTTAATAGTCTAGCCTTGAAATATTGGAAGGGCTTATTATTTTCCAACCTTCAACATTTAGATTATGGAACAACAACATTGACAGAAAGAAATGTTTTTAAGAGGAATCCATGAATTGGGAGAACATAAAAGGAATTACCATTCAATCTATTGTCAGTTACTATGCTTGGGATAGTCATTGGCTTAATATTATTGATACACCTAGTCATGTTGACTTCATCATTGAAGTAGAGTAGATAAGTTTCTTTGTGAGAGGAGATACAACTTGAATTAGTTTTATGAGCTTTGTAAGATGACAAGAAATTGATATATATTATTTGAACTATGCCAATCAACTAAATTATCTTCTTACTATTGTAAGGGGTAAATTCAACATAGGAAACCAACAATGAATTAAATCAAACTAATTCAAAGTAAATATATAAGTTACATCCATACTCATGAAATGAACTATAAAAAAATTAATTTAATCAATAAAGGTAAGCATAAGCAAGAAATAATAAATGAATTCATGGAATACAACTATATTATCCCATATTGAAGTGTAATCCTTATTGATGTTGAATTGTGTTGTATCAATACAAAGCCTACATTTATTGTTGCAAAAGCTTCAATGTGTGTATTAATGTTGATCGAAGATGTGTGTGTATTTTTTCTTAAGAATTCAAATGTCAATTCAGCATGATCTCTTTGATTAAATTCTCTAGATTATTCAATAATTTTTTAGAAGAAATAAGTTTTTTTTATAGATTTTTAGTTTTTAGATGAAAGATTGAGATTCAACAATTCAAGATCATGATCAATTGTTGAGAACCATTGAGAGGAAATAGATTTATTTTGTAACTCATTTGACTGATCCAATTAAGGATTTTAATTGAATAATTTGTGGGATTAGGTTGAACAATTCATGGGATCGAAGAAATCAAGCTGAGTGGTTAGTGAGATTCAAGAAATCAGGTTGAGTGGTTAGTGGGAGTGAAGAAATCAAGTTGAGTTAGGAAATAGATGGGTTAGTTAGCCAATTTAGAGTGAGAAATCGGTGGTCATGATTTACTCAATCAAAAGGGGTGATGATAATTAATTAATTGAATAAATTAATATTGGAGATGAACATGCAAGTTTTCTTTTGACTTTAACAGATAAAGATATATTTGAACTTGTTGGCCATGTTGAGTGATTTTGAATATTTGATTTAACTATTCAAATTTAGAGAAGGGAAAGTGGTTTAATTAAATTATTCATGATAATAATTTATTTGATTTAGATGACTAAGGTATATTACTAACATAATTCAATAATTTGAGATTTATTTAATTAATCAGGAGGAATAATGTTAAATTAGAACATTTATTAAATAAATGAGATTTATTTAATTAGTTAGAAATGATGATTAAGGATGAATTAATTAAAAAATCTTAAATCACTTAATTAATAGACGAATATAAAATTTGATAATAATTAAATAATAATGTATTATTTAATCATTTAAGGAAGAAGGGTCAGATTTAGTTAAATAGTGCTAGTTGCTAGTCAAGACAATTTAGGGTATCTACATTTTTCCCCTCTTTGATACAATACGATTTTGAGCGTTGTGTCAAAGAAAATTCAAAAACTCCTACTTAGGAGTTTCCCCGATATACACTAGTATGCCTTAGTGATGATAGGATAGCACGGTGCCCCCTTAGAAATTTGGTGAAAATTTTGGATAATGAGCCATTTTTTTTTAGAAGATGATTTGATATGTTTAAGTGCAAGAAATAATAGAACAAATGTTGACTAGAAGAAAATGTTAGTAGGATTTAGAAGATAGAAGAAATGTTAACTAGAAGAAAATGTTAGTAGGATTTAGAAGAGGTAGATAGAAGTTTTTAGATGATTAGAAGAAAATTTATGTTGTTAGTCATTGATGATTTTTCTTTTTATTTCATAGAGATTAAGTAATGTGTTGCAATCGAGTATGTGCAAGATCATGATGGGCCAAAAAGTGGCAATATGATGGGTATGTGGCTGATGACTTTTTTTACCCAAAATTGATGAAACAAAAACAGTTTTTAAAGGAGATTCTCATCTTTCCACCAATATAAATTATTCTTTACTTTTAATTTAATAACTAATTATTATTCATTTTCTATTCAAATTATGATTAAAGTCCGAATTGATGGGTTGATTGAAAAACATCTATAGCTTTCAAACGGTAACACATTTTTTGAATCCAAAATATGTGTCACATTCTATGCTTTGCATACTATAGGATTAAAAAAATAAAAAAATAATTTCATGAAGTTTTGACCAAGTTAAGGTGGTCAGACATATGAGTTTTTTATATTTTTTAAAATTTGTAATAAAACATTCATAATTAATTATTTACTTGGAAAAAAATTACAAAAAAATATGCATCACATCGGGATATGAGTCCTCTACTTATATCTAAAATCTTATAAAAAAATATTATTGTTTTATTGTGGTTAGGGTGCTTAGACAGACACCTACTTCTTCTTTTTTCCCTGAAATTTAAGTACTACTGCATTGAAATCTCAAATTTTCACCAAATAGATTTTTATTTTTTTAAACAAACCTAGTTGTTTTAGAAACTAAATTCAATTTGCTACATATTATATTCTTACATATTTTTGAAATAATATAGATAACTTATTCAAATTTTTACATGAAGTTTCCTAACTCTGATTTTTTTTATTCTTTTGCCAATTAAGGGCCTATTTTTTCCATGATGATCCTGCACATACCCAATCCTTATTAATGTATAAAATAGATACGATGCAATAGCGTATTAATGAACAAGGTGGTTGTGTATCTATTGCATGGACTTTGACTTTGCAAACAAGGAGTATCCTTGCTCATACCAGACATATAGAAACCCGTGTTAGAGTGTATGGGTGGGAAATTTCAACACATTTCAGAGTAGTTACATAGAAAGGTATGGAGTACCTAACATGCAACCACTATACAAATTGACCCTAAATTACTTCTAGACAAATAACAAAGCAAACATTCATCATGGTAGTATTAAAAAAATATCCAACAAATAGATCTGAAATAATGGAAAATGGGATTTTATTTTGTATGGTTTAGTACATAGAGAAAATCCACTTCACAATCATTTGATTGAAGGGAAACCCTAGAGATCTCAATCTAAAATATGCAAAGGAGAAAGAGATCTTACAATAGGGATATCCTAAGGTCTGATTGTAAACTAATTAGAGGTTCACCACCAAGCTAGGGCTTGGAAAGACTAATGAAATGCAAACAAAAATTATTAAACCTAATGTGATGTAATAATTCACTAAATGACCTAATAATGGGGTTATGTGCAGGATCATCATAGAAAAACAAGGCCCTTAAGTGGCAATAAAATTTAGAAAATCAAAGTTAGGCAACTTGACGTAAAAATTTGAATAAGTTATCTATATTATTTTAAAAATATGTAACAATAGAATCTGTAGAAAATTGAATTTAGTTTCTAAACTACTAGGTTTATTTTTTATTTTTTAAAATCTATTTGGTAAAAATTTGAAATTTCAATGCAGTAGTACTTAAATTTCAAGGAAAAAATAAGAAGTAGGTGTCTGTCTAACCACCCTAACCACAATAAAATGATAATATTTTTTATAAGATTTTAGATATAAGTAGGGGACTCATGTCCCGATGTGATGCATATTTTTTTGTAATTTTTTTCCAAGTAAATAATTAATTATGCATTTTTTATTACAACTTTTAAAAAATATAAAAACGTGTATGTCTGACCACCTTAACATGGTCAAAACTTCATGAAATTCATTTTTTTTTTAAAATCCTATAGTATGTGAAGCATAGAATATGACACATGTTTTGGATTCAAAAAATGTGATACTGTTTGAAAGCTATAGATTTTTTTCAATTAACCTATCAATCAGGACTTTAGTCGTAATTCAAATAGAAAATGAATAATAATTATTTATTAAATTCAAAGTAAAGAATAATTTATATTGGTGCAAATATGAGAATCTCCTTTTAAAACCATTTTCATTTCATCAATTTTGGGTAAAAAAAAGTCGTCAGCCACATTGTCCATCATATCACTTAGATATCGCCGCTTTTTGGCCCATCATGATCCTGCACATACCCAATGCATGTAAAATAGAACAAAAAGTTACAAAATGAAATGTGTGCACCTAAAACTCTAAAGAAGAATGAATGAAGCTTTGAAATGATAAAAAAAAATGATTTTAAATTATGTTGGGACTCAGAAACTAGTTTGAGTGATTTAGTCCAAGATTCGGGTTTATGTTTAGAAACTGAAATCTAGAAAATGGGTGTCTAAAACTACAAAAACCTGGAAAGTGACATATACTGGGACTCATACGCCAGAACTAGTGTATCATTCTAGTTGGGGTTTTCTAAAAATTAAAAGTCCGAATCTACTCCTCAATATCCACTTTGTCCTTTCCAATTGATTTCTAGATCTAAAACCTTGGTTTTCAACCTTTAGAAGTCTTCCAAGTATCTCCAATGCAAGGTGACAACTTTGACAACTTTGAACACTTTGAAAAATTTCTCCAAAATTTCTCTTCAATGTATCTTCAATGTAAACTAGAAAATTACACACCAAAGAGAGGGGAAAATGTTGTTTTGTTAGTGGAAAGTAGTTTGCCTTGATCAAAAGTCGTTTTGGTAATTAAAACTTGAAATGAAATGAAATAGGAATGGAGAATGATGAATGAAAAAAATAAGATGTTTCAACTCACCAAAATCTAGCAATAAAGTGCTGCAAAAATTTATGAAATGGCTCCAATGGATGTAGATCTTGACTCTTTCTTGAATATGATAGATCTTGAATTGAATTATAGCTTGAATCATAAAACCCTAAATCACAATTGTTAGCTCAAAAGAAAACATGATGAATGATGACTTTGACATGATGCTTGATACCTGAATAATTCTCTTAAACACTTGATAATCTACCCTTGAATGCTCTTGTAAACACTTGAATTCTCTTGTGAACTCAAACTTGCTATATGCATGAATACATGAATGCTCTTGTGAACTCAAACTTGCTATATGCATGAATACTTGAATGATTGGGGTTAAAATGAGTGAAATAAACTTGTATTTATACTTAATTATGCTTAAATTACTGAAATTACAATACTACAAGCCGAAATCAGATCTAGGAGGATAAAATCCCTCCAAGAATTTGAATTAATTTTAATTTTGGGCCATATCGGACTCATACACCCAAGGTGGCATATGAGTCCCATTAGGCATAAATTACGGGAGAATTTTCAAAAATGCTTAGAAAGGTGTGAAATCTAGACTAGGACCCAAAACTCTAGGTGAGACCCATACACCCAAGGTGGTGTATGAGTCCTAAACCACCTGAATTATGATTAGATGTTGATTTATGTTTGGATTATCTTCAAAGAGATGCATTAAATGAGGCTTGTGGATACAAAATAAGACCAATTAAAGCATAAAGAAGCCCAATTATTTAATAAAACCATAGAAAAGTGTGAAAATGTGCTACAACACTTTACAACACTCCAAATAAGACACCAATAAGCTCATTTAGTTCAGAAGGGCCGAAGAGCTAATGTGAATATGTTAGACATATTACAACACTAAATCAAGGCCATGTTAGGGAGTACTTTTTCCATCATTACATCTAGCCCCCACTTTAGTGAGAGGAGGAACTTGCTTCCAACTCACACTAAAGTAGACCAACACAAATCAAGAGGGCTCCAAATACACCAATGCTAGTAAGTCAAGTCAACCATGATCAAGAGGGTTGTGCAAGCCCCCAAGACCAAGGTCATGTGGCCAACCAACATAGGCACAAAATAATGGACATGAAAATGATATAAAGATAAATAACAAGGAAAAAGAATACACTTCCAAATAAAAAAAGAAAAGAAAAATAAAACAAAAGAGGGGTGGATTAAGCTTCGACCATTTCTCCATCATGATGTGGATCAGATCTAGGTTGTTTGTTCGAAAAAATGAATGCTCACTCTAAGGGAACAAAACTCTAGGCTATCCATTGGGTGAGTAGTCCAAGAAGGTGAGACACATACACAAACAGCTAGTATGTGCTCACACACACACACATGAGTGGCTATTGGGAAATTCATGCCTTGAATCATCTTCCCGTCAAACCATACCAAAATTATACCTCCTAATAAACCTTGATAAGGCACCACACAATAATGATCTTCAAGCTTCATGAGGAAATAAAAGCTTCATATGCTTGAAACTCATGAACAAACAAGATGGCTCCATAGGCATGCAAAGTGTGTCATGCAAGGTGGCCATATAATTGAAATTATAAATGAAAAATAGTGTAAGGTATGTTCAAATGGATTTTTCTTAGTTCATGTAAGGTCTCTTCTTAGGGGACATTGTGCCTAATATCTCCAAGAGAGGACAAGTCAAATAAATATCACACTATCGGAGGAAATCAAACCCAATGACACCACCAAGAAGAGACACATCACAAGAAGAAAGAAAAACACACAATGAAACATGAATTTTGATGTAGTTTCACATGCGGATCAACATAAGGCATTCGTCCATGTGGATGCTGAAAATCTGCAATGAGATTAGTCTTTGAAAAACATAGTCAAGCTAAATCTGTAACAAACTAAGCATCCCTATGAAATATAGAGTCATGTTAAGTAAGAAAACAAGAAATCTAAATAAGACATACAATAACATGAATCAAACTTATCTCATAGTGGATTGGTGCCACTTTGTTGTGTAGGAAGCAGCCCTTTCCCAATCCATGATAAGAAAAAGTTGCCAAGATGATGGTGATAATGCAAATGCATGTAATTGTGGACAAAATTAGTTCTCACATGCAGAGAGTAACTTTGCATAAAATGTGTTGTTGTGTTGTCCAAATTTTTTTGTTGTAGCTTGTGTTGTTGAAAAGCCTTGCTTTTCTAGATTCAAGATTGAAAGATTGAGATATTTTGATGAATGTGGGATTATTCTCAAGCCAATGACAAGATGCCACTTGTCAAGGTGTGAGAGGGTGAGGAATGTGCAAGTCTTGGCCAATGTGCCAATTTCAAATTTGAATTTGCATGAAAAGACATGTATACGGGGGACGAAAGGTGAGAGTTAATGCCAAGTTTGACTTGTAAGAGACATGTAAGAGAATTTAATGCTTTGTTGGAAGGGACAAGTCCTTTTGGGGTGAAGATTCAAATTGACAGAATATTCCATCTTGATGCTCTTTTGAAAGAAATTAGATGAATTAATAAATCAAAGAAATGATTTATTGGTGCAAGTGGGTGTGTTAGTTGAGAGTTTGGATTTGACTCAAGTTGAGTCAAAATCTAGAGAATGAGTGATTATGTTTAGAGGTTAATTAATTCAGATTAATTAACTTGGAGGATTTTAGGAGTTTGACATTTGATTTAAATCAGTTTGATTTATTGAATCAAATGAGAAGAACTTAGGGATTTAATGAAATAATTTGATTTATTTAATTAAGCCCGATGAAGCTAAGGATATTAATCAATAAATTGGTTTGACTGATTAATTGGAAAATTTGATGTTAGTTAGAGCGAGATGTAAGATGTCTATTTTACATGTCTATATTTTTCCCCTCTTTCAAGCAATGTACCTGTTGCATTGGTTCAAAGAATGATGCCACTGACATCGAAATTAAAAAAAAATTTGATTTTTTTAGATGCCCCAGTGAAAAGAAGTATGTTAGTACATTGCCCCCTCGAGAGATTGAACGAAAATATTGAGGTGGATCTCACGAAAAAGAGGTTCAAAATGAATGTATGGATGGTTAGACTATATTATCTATATGAGAATGATGTAAATGATATGTTTCTCAAGATGTTTAAAATAACAAATCTATATTATTTCAAACAACTTAAATGATTATGCAATGCATGTGAGATGGATGAGATGGATGATGTGCCCTATGATGATATGATGTGATTATGCAGAATGAGAATGCAGATGTAAGATGGATGCATTGTTAGTGTGAAAGAGGATAGAAGAATGAGAGGGATCAACCCTTGAATCTTAGAAGATGCAGAAGTTCAACAATCCAATTTTATTAAAAATGATGATGAGAGATAATGATGTATTGCTTATACAGGGATGGGAGAGATAAAGAGCATAACTTTCCTTATGTTTGATAACACACATAGGTGCGATGCATCAAGGTATAAAGAACCAGGATGGTGTTGCGCCTAGTGTGATGGACTCTGGCTCGACAATCAGATAGGAATGCTCTTGTTCACACTTGACATACGAAAATGTTATTCGGAATACAATTCAGATATTCTAAACATCTCGGGCCAAAACATAGAAAGGCAAGCCTTCTTATGTGGTCAACAAGACATCTAGAACATTCTCCCTATAAACAAAACAAAGCACGCATGACGAAGTTCTTTTACAAGGATATCCAACAAGCATAGTAGATAAAAAGATAATGATCATTGCCCCATTCCTTTCTCTCTAAACCTGATTTCTTTAGGCATCATTGAGAGGTCCTTGGAATGAGTGCAAACTAAGATAAGTCTAAACAAGACCAAGATAAAATAAAAAAACCAGCTAATGTTCTTCGTACTACTAGCCAAGGCTAAACTACTGTGGGGTACCTAATGCTTATGTCCATCATGGGAAGGATTCATCCTAGGACATGTAGTGATCAGGGTTTTGGTGAGACTGATTTGGGTGATAAGCTATTGATACTCCAAGTTGATCAGCTTACTTGCTTACGAATCTAGAATTGAGACTTTGACGATTAGGCATTCACTTTTGAACCTGCTAGACTTGCTTCTAATTGCCTTACCAAAGGATGAAGGTGATGATGATTTATTATGAGTGATGTTTATTGCGAGTGAAAGCGAGATGAGACGGGTGCACTATTTTGGGTTTTTTCAAATATTTTGAGGCTATTTTTGGTATTTTTTGAGTTTTTCAATGTTTTGAGGTTGTTTTGATTTTTTTGGATTTTCCAATGTTTTTGGTATTTTGAGATTTATGAATGTTTTTGGATTTTGTGTCTCGGGGGCCGATCAAGGATGGCCTTGCCTATGTTTAAGCTAAGAGATGACGTAGTTCAGACGATAATTTACTTAACTTCTAATGAGATAGATGGAAAAACGGATTGCCATTGCGACAAACGCCTAAAGGACTGACCTAACTGTCTCGAGGGATGATCAAAGATCAAACTTGCCTACATTCAAGCTATGAGATGATGTAATTCAGAAAGATGACTCTATTTTTTATTTTTCTGGCTTTTTGAGATGTTTTGAATTTTTGAATATTTTGGATTTTTGATGGATTTTTTTAATGTTTTTGAGATTTTTCGCATGATTTTGACGATTAGGATATGATATGCATGATGATATCAGTGCTCTATTTGGGATTTTGTTGAAAACCAAGCTTAATGTTGATTGATCAGATTGATGGATTGATAGTTTGACTAAGTGTGTTAAGTCAAACAAAAGTGATAATGCACTTGTAAACTGTAGGAAGTTGTGTTATCCCAGAGTATACTCATAAAAGAGGGTAGTTTGACTAAGTGTGTTAAGTCAAATGAGGTGGTTTTGGATTTGATAATTTGGCTAAGTGTGTTAAGCCAAAAAAATATGATAATGAACTTGTAAACCCAAGGAAGTTGTATTATCCTAGAGTAAACTCGTGCACAAGATGATAGTTTGACTAAGTGTGTTAAGTCAAACAAGGTGATAATTGATTGGATTCGATTGATCAAGATTGATGAAGCTTGATTTGGAATAAAATTGCTTTGAGGATTTGATGTGACACTGACGTGCACATTAGACGTGACGATATGAATTTTTTGGATTGATGTTCGATGAAAGATAAAGCTTGATAAGGAACATCTTCCTGTCAAAATATGTCATTGGCTAGTGATTTGGATCTTTGGCTCGCAAATGCTTTGACCAATCTGATTTCACGTTTGCTAATGCTCGGATAAACACATATGTGTGAAGGATATAGATCAAGATTTATTCTTGAAGAAAGATGCAAATATTTGCCCCCAGTGTCTAGTAATGTTTGGAATGCCATGGGTGAATGCTTGGATAGATAGATGGATGAATGGATATGGATCCTCTTGCGATAAGATAAGGTGTTTGCATAAAGGATTCTCATTCGGATAATGATTCAAGACTCAGATAATGTTGGATAGGGTAGGATCAGTGAGAATGACCCATGTCAAGATGTTTACCATAAACATGTGTGAAGTCTATACCAAACTTGGTCAAGATCAAGATAAGGTAGATAGATTGTAATGTGTTGGATAAACGACTCATTGATGAATGGATGATATGGCTGGAATGCTGGCTTTATTATGCATGTGATAAGATGCTTTCCGTTGAAATGACGCACGTAGATGCTCAATTCTACACATGACGCCTGTTTTCCAGGTTTTCATCATGGTACCTATCCAAAGCACCACCGAAATGGTTTTCACTAGAGGACGATTTTTTTCTTTACTATTTTCAATCCTATTTCTGACTTTTTTTTATTTTTGTATTTTTGATTTTTTTTTTGTATTTTCTGAGAGATTTTAAGCTGATGTTGAATCACCTGGTACTGCTAATGTGGATGCTTCTATCATAATATTCCATCAATATCCTACTTGAAGAAGCTACTTTGCCAAGATACGTGCACTCTGAAACAACTTTTGAGATTCTTGATTTGTTTTGCTAATACCAGAGTTAACTCTATCTTTGTGCACACATCACGATAAAGCACCTTCTAAATCCTTATGATGAAGGGTGACTGCCAATACATGGTTAATGTGAGAATTGTATATCATGTGTGGAGGCATGGATGGAATGTGTTTAGGAGTAAAAGACGGATTGGTTGACAGTTTGGAACTTTTGACTCTCCAAACTTGGGAACATGAGCAATGATGGATGGATACAAAAGTGTGTGTGGAATTAGGACCAACAACTCAATATACTTTGTACATTTCTTGAGAAGCCTGCTTTTTTCTTTCTAGACATCTTTGATGGATATTTTCCCTTTTCTATTTTTCCCCATAGTTTCTTTGACTAATGGAGTTTGATAGGGATAATTTTTCTTTGTATTCTTTGGTATCCATTTTTATTTGATTTGTCCTTCATGCTTCAGTACTTCTTTTTATTTAATGATGTTTTTCATATTTTGATTCAAATCTTTCCTTTGATGTTGGTCCCAATTCATGGATGGGGTGATGGGTGGATGAAGATTTGTGACATGGTAGGTTGTAGTATTGGCATTGGTTTCATCATAAGGATTCTTTGTGCTCCCTATGTTGACGTTTTCTTGAGACGAAGTTGCCCTTAGTTTTGTGGAAGTATCCCTAATATGTTTATATCCCTTGATTGTCGAATGACCAAGGCCTTGATGATTAGGATTGCTAATAATCTGCATTGGTTCTAGGATACCCTGTTCAGGTAGGCCTAATCCTCTGCCTTGATAATTCATCTATTGAAACATTTTATTTGCAATAGGATATGATTTACGTTGGAACCAAGGTGTTAATCCCTCTCTGCTTTGTGGTGGATCTTCAAAAGTGTCAGCTTCTTTATTGATAAAATAGATTGCCCTAAAAAAAGTAAGTGATCCAACTTTATAAGAGGTAGGATCCTCCATATGTGGGATGACTTCCTGATTGATATCTTTAGCTTGATCTTGTGAAATATCTGATGTTAATGCTTCTTCAATAAATGTTGATAATTCACTATCCTTGTAAAATTCTTCCTCATGATTCATTCTTGATATGCTTTCACATGATGTTTTTGATTCACAATCTTTGTAGAAGCCCTCTTCATGACTCCTTTCTAATATGTCTCTAGATTTTTCTATATCTTGATCAGGTGTGCAAATTTTAAGAGTAGGAGACTCTTGTTCCTTGGTAATGATATCAAGAGTATGAGACTCTTGTTTTGAATGAAGATCATCTATGTGTCCACCCAAAGAAAGCATCTTGTAGGTAGATGGAGGAATATGTGCTATATGGATATGATCATCATCTGTGGCATCTTGTATAGATAGGAGAGTTCCCATTAGATCATTGTAGTATCTTGGAGATACGAATTCTTGATCTTGAGTGATTTTAGAACTATTTTCAACATGCTTTGGATCAAGTTCTTGACATGGGTCAATTTCAAAGGATGGATTGCTTATAGTGGGTTCTTGGACATCATCATTGGGAAGTGGCTCAATATTCTCTTGAGCTTTGAGTGGATTTGGATCAAATGTTGAGCTAGGGATTCCTCCAATATTCGTAACCATGAGGTCAAAGGATGTCTATATGTCTTGGGAAGGAACATTGCTAGACCTTGGTGATAGATTTTGATCATGCTTTGGAATACGTTCTTGAGATATGTCCTCCAACTCATAAGGCGATGTAGAGAAATTTTTGATATGATCATTGGTCAATGGATCATAGATTATGTCAATGGGATCAAACAATTGTAACACATCTTGAAATAGATCACTAAAAAGTGGCTCTTGATGAATGTTGAGTTAATCACTAGATGGGGTAGAAGCATCTTCAAGATCTTGAACATTCTTTTCAACAATTATGGAAGAGAGATTTCCAATGTCTTCAACCATAGGATCAAGTGATGTTGACATTTCTTGAATTTGATCATTGTTGTGTATTTTTTGTGGATTTTGATCGTGATTGAAAAGTAGCTCTTGGTGTATGTTGATTTGATCATTGGTCGACGTAGAAACATCTTCAAGGTCCTTATTGATAGATTGATCCTGATTTTTGATTTCAACATTTATGGTGGTAATATTGCAAGCTTTGTTGAGTGAGTAATGCTTGTGTTTGCTTCTCAACCAACAATGCTCATTTTTGGTCATTTCATTGTTGTGCCAACAATGCTTTTTGTTGGGCTTGTTGTTGAGCTACTTGTTGATGCACTTGTTGATGGATTGCTTGCAATAGTGCCTGAAATTTTTCTTGCACCTTCCGAGCTTGGTGTTGGGCTTGAGCTTGAGCCCGTGTTTGTTGGGCTTGGAGTGCCTTTTGGCGAGTAGCTTGCAACATGATAGAGAATGAATTTTTCATGTTGTCTTTTGGTGGTGGTGGTGGGTTGGGGATGGTGTTGATTGTTGGGGTGAGCGGAATGGTCTCATTGATTGCCAAGGTTTGAATGGTGAATGGTGCGATTGAGATTCTTGGTCCTTGTGACACTTGAGAAATGGTAGATGTGTTAACCATTGGGGTTGCTTCGATGGTTGTCATTTTTTGTTGCGAATTGATGAGAATTTTGAGTGTAGCAATTTTATTTCATAAGATTTGACCTTGACATCCTTCATATGGTTGAATTGGTTGTTTACCAAGTAGCTTTGGAATGCATCCTTGTGGTGTTTGTTTGGGATCATGGACAAGTTGATTCTGGATAATCCTTTGATTCAGTGTGATGTTTAGATTCGGCATGATAGATTGAAATTGAAAATTTTTGTGGTTGGGAATCATATTGCCTTGATTTAGGTAACTTTGATTTTGGTGTTACTTTGACTTGAATCAACATATGGAGTTTCTAATATATTGCTAGGATTTTGAACAAAATTAGGGGGATTTGCAAGCATATCTATCCCAAATTTCACCAACTGTGGAATAGAAATTTTCATGTTCAACAAACTTGTATTTGGCATGTATGTATTTGGTGGGATAATGTTGTTTGGAAAACTCATGCATTGAGTGTTTGGTTGATAGATTTTCAGATTTGGACTTGGATTTAAATCTATCATTGGGAAAGGTGTTCCAAACCTTAGATTGGGCATACTCACATTCGTATCGTTGAATTTTGGAGGAGATAATGATGCCATGTTTGAATTGCATAAATGTGAGTTTCAATAATCAATTGGCATTGTGAGACTTGGATAATTTGGTTGACTCAAATTTCTCATGATGTATGAATCGAGTTTAAATTCCATGTTCCTCTTGTGTTGTGATCTTGTTTGAACCATAAAATGAACAATTTTCAAGAATGTAAGAGATGAACCTCTAATTCTTTAGATCGATCTAAACCTTAGGTTCAAAGAAGTGAAGAACTAGGATAATTGAAGGATCAAAGTGATGATGAGGATGAGATAAACAAAAGATGAGTGATACGGATGAATGGAACTCTTAAAAAAACTTTGAAGGAAATGCTAAACTTTTTAGGACTCTGATTGATCGTGATTGGATTGATAGTTTGACTAAATGTGTTAAGTCAAACAAAATGTGATAAATGCACTTGTAAACCCTAGGAAGTTGTGTTATCCTAGAGTGGATTTTTACATAAGAGGATGGTTTGACTAAGTGTGTTAAGTCAAACGAGGTGGTTTTGGATTCGATAATTTCGCTAAGTGTGTTAAGCCAAACAAGATGAACTCATAAACCCTAGGAATTTGTGTTATATTAGATAAAAATAATGTATAAGATGATGGTTTGACTAGGTGTTTTAAGTCAAACAAACTGGTTTTGATTTTACCAAAAAGTTTAGCATAAAATATGTTTACAAAGTTTCCAAGAGCTGTTGGTGAGGTGATTTTTGACTGATTTTGATGGTTGAGAGATGGATGAAAGTGATTGAATTTGATCCTAGACTTGACCTAGATAACACTTCTTCTTACAAGACCTCGGTTTTGAAGAACATGCTATGCTTCCTATGGGAGGAAAGAAAACCTTTCAAAAAGTTTGAGATTCTATTGATAATAGAATGCATACAACTCAGGATTGTTTCTTGAAGATTTTTTGTAAAAGTTGTAAACCAATCTTTCTCTGAATTCGAAAATTCTCTCAAGATGCTCCTCACGAGCCTTTTAGACTAAGTTTCTTGAACTTTGGTTTTGGGATTTTGATCTTGCAGGAAATCATTTTAGAAAACACATGTGTAATCCAATTTGTCTTTTATCTTTCTTTAGTGTATTCTTTTTACCAAAAGCACTTGCTTGATTATCTTTCAAACTGTATGTCTAATGTCCCACTTTCATTTTCATCCCACAAAGTCCATTATGTGGAAATCAAGGAAAATAGGGCAAAAGTCTTGTATGTTTAACTTATTGAAAATAAATGATGATAGAATCCAAGCACTTAGAAACCTCTAAGGATATGATCCCTAGGGAAAGAAAGAGTGCTTAAATTCGTCAAAGGTATTTGTTTCCTAAAAGGGGTTTGAAATTTGAAGGTCCTGTGAATTTTTGTTTTCAAATGTTTTTAGGACCAAGCAATGTATTCTTCATGTCCAGGCACTTTTTACAACCCTAGGATGATGAGACAATATTTTTTTGGGTTCCCACTTGGACTAATCCAACTGTGCCTATTTTTTGCAGATGACTAGATGCTTGACCACACTGGCTCCTCTCTATGACACACACTTCTCAGGTTAGCCAAGCATTAGTACCCATGAATCTCCCATGACATACTTCTCATCTCTACAACAAAACTACATGTATACATGGGGCGGCTTCAGAGGGCATGACCTCTTGCACCAACAAATATAAGGTTTTTTTGGCTTCTAAACAAAATTTTGTAGTAAGGGCATCGAATTTAGGGTGTGCAATGATAAAATCCTTTTGAGAGATCTCCCAACCCTTAAAAAAAGGGCTTTACACATCATAAAGATAGTGGAGGAGAGTTATCATGCGCCACTTCCCATTGTCCATGGCTTTTACCATGAACACAAATTTATATAGCGGTCTAGAAGAGCTTGGATTTAGCCCATTACCACTTGATTCGTTCCCTTGGGGTGAGTAATTTTTCCCACCAAGGTAGGCCCTCTAAAGGTACACAATAGTGAGTAAATGCATTTGTAGTTCGATCATCTTTGTTTGCATGAACAAAGAGAGAACACTCGCAATGCCTTTTTCTCACACTAGACAAGTTTGTTCAATTTTAAGTTCCCAAATCAAAATGTGAAGGAAATATTTTTGACAACTTAATATCACAAAATAATTTTGATTCTCAAGATCACCATGAGGTGCGAGAGAAGTGCATGTGCCTTTTAAATGATATTAATTTGTGAAAAAGATTGCAAAACATGACAAACACTTGTTCATTTTAAGTCCATAAAGCAGTGATGAGTTCATTTTAAAAGCACCAAAATGAGATGTGAAGTTTGCCTTGTTCAATTTTAAGTCCAAATCGAAATCTATTGAGATTTTGTGTTCAATTTTAACCAATTTGAAAAGATAAAACCAATGATTGATTTTAACCTCAAATTGAAAGGTGAATTGGTTTAAAACAGAAAACGAAGGCAGGAATTGGAGCCTTGGATTATAACACTAAACATTAAGAAACACTTTTTCAAATTAAATACCCAATTCCCCGAGTCAAATTTGTTTGATGTCTTCTGGATTTTCCCCGCTTTTTCTACCTTTTTATCTTCAAGAAATCTGCAAAGCATTTATCAAAATATTCAGATATGCAAATCATTAATTGTTATGTTCAAAAAGCATTTAAGAAAACAAATTACTCCAAGAAAACGAAAAAAATGATAGTTTGCTAATTTTTTCCCTTTGAATGCCACACCCAGCATGAATCTTGTCCCTTGTCTCATTCCTTTGGTTCTATGCATTGTTCTTTTACCAAACTCGCTTGTGTTGTGCTTAGGAGTTCTGCACTCAAAATCTTAAGCAACAATTTTCCCCCAATGTTCTAATATAATTGAATTTTATGGCTGCAAAATCAAACTCAACATTCATAAGTTCACTCTTGGATCTATGGAAGTTATCATGCATCTAATTCTGATTTGATTTATTGCATACAAATATTCTTTCAATAATTACCATATTACCAATATGGAAAACACAAGTTATCTATCAAATCTTTTACACACCAAAATTCTTCATTTATTGTTTTTTATGGAAGAATATCTTTTCTTGCCTGTCATAAAAGATTCACTATAGGAAGAGTAAAAACATCACCTAGAGGTTGGTGTTGATATGAGCAAAAAAAGAAGACTTTACTTTCCAGTCAATACTTAAAGATGAATCGCAAATTTTAATGCATGTTAGTAATCACAAATTTTTAATAGTAGAAAAGAAATCATACTTTCAATGCATGTAATATTAATGGAGGGTGGTCGGCTTACGTTTCAAATCTAATGACTATGCATTACACCTGATTTCCTTTTTGCATTCAATGTTTTTAAACATAGACCAAACATATCTAAATCTGAAATCTAGAAGGTATGTGATTAGGCGATATTTGTTGTTCAACAACTTTATTGAGAAAGTTGATGTTCCACCTTGACTTGGGTTCACGTTAATGTTTAAGAGCTCTCTTGCACTTTTGAATTGGTCAAAAGCTCTGCACGCCTCTACCCATGAGTGGTACCTTTTGTGCAACACAAGGCCTCTATTTAATCGAGGCAGCTTTGATGTCCATCTCTCATGATGTCACTGACAGATGGGAATTGAAGGTGGAAGTTGGAGCTATTGATTGATAACTCCCTTGCTTTTTGTTCCAGATTTGATATACCCTTAGATTACGTTGGAATTCTTGCACTCTTCCAAAGGTCCAACCACATCCTCATAGTGAATAAAAATTGAAATAGCATTCTGTAGAATCTAATTAGAAATTATATGAAAGCCTAATTTCTTCATGTCCCCCTGGTCAAAACTAGCAGATTAGCGAAATATAGTAGACAGATAAAATTGAACAAAAACATCAAAACCATCAGATTAGCGAAATATAATGAACAGATACAATTGAATAGGAACATGTGGGATAAAATAAATGCTCTGAGTCAGTCATAAATCTGTACCTACTTTCAGGCATACTTATTTATTTTATTTTTTGTTCATGATCTACACTTGCATCATTATAGGCTTGTATCTTAGCCTATCCTGAAGTTGATTTGATCAGAGGTCGAAGGACAACTAATGAATAAGGGAAGCACTTAGACTATCTACGTAGTTGTTATTCACAATGGGTTTCATTCTTGGTTTCAGGGACCAGTTGTTGTCTATGCATTTTGAGCTCGGTGGAAAGTCCTCTCTCTCTCTCCTCCCACACCATGCATGCGTAGGAGGAAATCAATGGCGCCTAGGCTCTCTCGATTGAATATGCACCTTAAGCGTTCAAAATTTTGTCCATTGGTTCAACTGCCTTCTTGAGTTGAGTGGAATAAATAGACACATCAGTTTAAAAATATCAACAAAGAACCAGTGTAAGTTGCACAGCCACCGAAAAGAGTGTAAGTGATGCTTTAAGCAAATGGATGAAAGTGAGAGAAGGAAATATGATGTCTACAAGGTGTGCTTTAGCTAGTTCAATGTTGGCTTCCTCATCTTCAAATATTCCTAGGGCTAAGCATTCCAAAGCCAAGATGCACCCAGAGAAAAGGCGCGTTCCTCCTGCGCATTAAAAGAACCTGTTGCAATCCCTCATAGAGGGAAAATCCAGACCAATATTCCATGTGGGGATCATTTGCAATAATATTATTATTTCAAAAATCATCATTGAGATTCCCTAAGAATAGTTAGAAAGCACAAAATTTAGACATTAATTCTGGAAGACAATTTTATGAGAAAAATAGTGAATGAGAAAATTATAGACTTTGGATCCTCTAAACTTTAAGACAAATGAACCCTGCAAAACGTGTAAGAATAGACAACCTGCAAAACATTTTAGAGAAATGGAAGAATAGACAAGGCACTTGAAAATACTTTAGAAACTTTCCAAAAAATGCAATTAGTAGGTGTAAAACTGAATTCAATAGCCTACCATCATTCATAACTATTTATTTACACAAATGGTTTTACCGAGCAAAGGGTCCTTGTAATTAGGTGAATGTCTATTTTGCTTTCTCTATGCACTCATTGTGCTATGTCAAGGCTGTAAGTATTGATATAGACTGTCAAAAAAGCTTTTTATACTGGTTTGGAGAGTTGTGTTGGTCTAAAGGAATGTGCCCAGACCAACAAATAATCTCCAACAACAAAAAAAAAAACCAATTTCTTAGATTTTGACAAGCAAACTTTACTCATTTAAGAAAATATAATTTCAAATCTAAGTGGCCCTCCTTCTAGCACCATTTTGTGGATGCTGAAAATCTACAATGAGATTAGTCTTTGACAAACATAGTCAAGCTAAATCTGTAACAAACTAAGCATCCCTATGAAATATAGAGTCATGTTAAGTAAGAAAACAAGAAAGCTAAATAAGACATACAATAACATGAATCAAACTTATCTCATAGTGTATTGGTGCCACTTTGTTGTGTAGGAAGCAGCCCTTTCCCAATCCATGATAAGCAAAAGCTGCCAAGATGATGGTGATAATGCAAATGCATGTAATTGTGGAAAAAATTAGTTCTCACATGCAGAGAGTAACTTTGCATAAAATGTGTTGTGTTGTCCATTTTTTGTTGTTGTAGCTTGTGTTGTTGAAAATCCTTGCTTTTATAGATTCAAGATTGAAATATTGAGAGATTTTGATGAATGTGGGATTATTCTCAAGCCAATGACAAGATGCCACTTATCAAGGTGTGAGAGGATGAGGAATGTGCAAGTCTTGGCAAATGTGTCAATTTCAAACTTTAATTTGCATGAAAAGACATGTTTAGGGGGGATGAAAGGTGAGAGTTAATGCCAAGTTTGACTTGTAAGAGACACGTAAGAGAATTTAATGCTTTGTTGGAAGGGACAAGTCCTTTTGGGGCGAAGATTCAAATTGACAAAATATTCCATCTTGATGCTCTTTTGAAAGAAATTAGATGAATTAATAAATCAAAGAAATGATTTATTGGTGCAAGTGGGTGGGTTAGTTGAGAGTTTAGATTTTGACTCAAGTTGAGTCAAAATCTAGAGAATGAGTGATTATGTTTAGAGGTTGAATAATTCAGATTAATTAACCTGGAGGATTTTAGGAGTTTGACATTTGATTTAAATCAGTTTGATTTATTGAATCAAATGAGAAGAACTTAGGGACTTAATGAAATAATTTGATTTATTTAATTAAGCCCGATGAAGCTAAGGATATTAATCTATAAATTGTTTTGACTGATTAATAGGAGAATTTGATGTTAGTTAGAGCGAGATGTAAAATGTCTATTTTATGTGTCTACATTCCACATCCCAAGCTTTCTCTTATATGTTCATGAAAGGTGGTCAACTAGCCAAAAGAGACAACGACAAGTGACACATGAGTACAAGGCTACCTAACCCCTTTCCCCCACTTAGTGCAAGATAAGGATGAGCCAAAATAAGTATCAGTTAAAGGAAATAGGTGCCTCAACATAAGGAAGAGCACCACAATCCTTAAGATGTTGAATTTTTTTATGCAAAGCCTTACATTCATTATTAGAATGACCATGAATTCTATGATATGGACAAAATGAACTCTTGTAATATAATTTATTTTATATTCTTGGAGGGAGAGATATTAAACGATCTTGGAGGAGTCTCAACAAGATACTCTCTTGATCAATAGTAGAAGGTGTCATTTTACAAGATGTCATGCATGCACTAAATGATAAGGCTTTAGATGCAAATGGAGATAAAGGTGGTAAACCTAAGTCTTTCTTGAAAGAGTATAGTATATTAGTTTTCTTCATGTGTTCATTATATCCATGTTTAGGAGGGAATTTGTATCCAATACCATAACACTCTTTCAATTTTGATGAAGGGGGTTTAAATGCTTTTGAGAAGGATTGGCTTCTTCATGGAAACACAAATCCTTTTTAAAGTCATGCATCATCCCCTCATGAGGGATGGGAGTTACATATCCCCCATCACCACCATGGGGTGATGTTGTAGAACCAAGTTGAGGAAATAAAATACAAGGTTGTTTTGGTTTAGATGGTGAGATTTTTCGCTCTCTTATGAAGGAAGGTAAAAAACCCTGGTCATTATTAGAACTTGTATTTGAAAATGAATTGTTTGTGTATGAATCTTTAAACTTTGAGGGTGAGATTTTGGACTCTTTATTGAAAGAAGGTGTAAAATCTACTGACCCCCAATTATCACTAAAGAGTTTAATTGTAGGTGAAGTATTAGCATCAACTTGTATAGGTTCAACTTTTGATCTTGGAATGAATGTTTTAAGGGAATTGGAAATGTTGTGATTATATGATTTAGAGCTTTGTTCATCTACTTCAATCGTAGATATCTTGTTCTTCTATTCAAATTTCATCACATGGTGAAGAGTGGATGGGACTCATTTTCATAGCATGAATCCATGGTCTCCCTAGGAGAAGGTTTTATGAAAGAGGTCTTGGCATGATATGGATAGGGGTAGGAAACACTATAGGTCTGACCTTAATAGGAAATGTGATCATTCCTAGTGGTTTCATATTAACAATGTCAAAGCCATAAATATTAACATCATTAAGTTGAATGAGCCTCTTGTCCATGCCAATTCTATCTAGGAGGTCAATACTACAAAAATTAAGACCATCTCCATTTTCTATGAGAGTGTGCCTAATTTCTATTTCATTAATGATCACCTTTATTATCAAGCCTTCATTTTTATTTTGAATCTCCAAGTGAGGGTAATTGATGTTTAGGGAATGTGATTTCTGACTGTGTGACTTGCATGTGATCAAAGGAGGGTGTTGGGTACGTGCAGGATCATGATGGGTCAAAAACTGGCGATATGTAAGCCATATGATGACCCATGTGGCCGACGACTTTTTTTTACCCAAAATTGGTGAAATGAAAAGGGTTTTTAGAGGAGATTCTCAGCTTTCCAACAATATAAATTATTCTTTACTTTGAATTTAATAAATAATTATTAGTCATTTTCTATTAGAATTATGAATAAAGTCTCGATTGATAGGCTGATTGAAAAACATATATAACTTTCAAACGGTGTCACATTTTTTGAGTCCAAAACATGCATCACATTCTATACTTCACATAATATAAGATTAAAAAAAAAAATTGAATTTCATGAAGTTTTGACCAAGTTATGGTGGTTAGATAAACAAGCTTTTATATTTTCTAAAAGTTGTAATAAAAAAATCATAAATAATTATTTACCTCAAAAAAAATTATAAAAAAATATGCATCACATTGGGACATGAGTCCTCTACTTATATCTAAAATATTATCATTTTATTGTGGTTAGGGTGGTCAGACAGACACCTACTTCTTATTTTTACCTTGAAATTTAAATACTACTCCATTGAAATTTCAAATTTTCACCAAATAGATTTATTTTTTTAAATAAAGGTCTGGTAGTTTAGAAACTACATTCAATTTTCTACAGATTATATTTTAACATTTTTTTGAAATAATATAGATAACTTATTCAAATTTTTACGTCAAGTTGTCTAACTCTGATTTTCTATCTTTTTATTGCCACTTAAGGGCCTGTTTTCTCCATGATGATCCTACACATACCCTATTACATTATTTGATTTCATATAATATTGGATCTCCTCCTACTTCATTTGCAATAGTTTTTGGAATAACAAATTGTATGCATGTGATAATTGAATAAGTTACCAAAAGGATACAATAGTGGGAGTATTTTTAAGGTTTTCAGCTGCATCATGTATAGGTGAATGAGGAGTACTAGGAAAAATATGTTGATGCAATGGTAATCTTGTGGGAATGATTTTTGATTTCCTACATGTTTGAGAAACTATTTTATATCTTGGTTACTGCAAAAAATTCTTGTTGTTAAGTTTCATTAGAGATTTCAAGAAATCTCTAACTTTCTTCTTATTCAAATCACTAATGGAAGGTGACTTAGGAGGCTCACTAATTAAAATAGATCCAATCTGTGTCATCATAACCTAAACAAACTTGTCCTTATTTTCATGATCTCTTAGTCAAGAGGAGTCTAATGTCACTTCATCATCTTCAACTAAGGAAGCCTCATCACATGTGTCCTGCACCATGATATCCTCCCTAGGGGGAGAGTTCTTAGGATAACTACAAACTAAATTTTTGTCACATTCAAAGGTTGGTTCTTCTAAAATGAATTCATCACAAGTATGGGAATGATCAATGGTTGAATTGTCTTTTTCATCAATGATTTTATTGTCATGCTCCATAATGTTTTCACATATAATATTCTCATGAATTTTACTGGTTGTGTTTATCAAAGTATCTTCTTCACAACTAGGAGAGATAATAGGAAAAATGTGATTTCCAAGATTGTCCAAGTTTTCACTTCTTTGTCCTATAGTTTCTTCCAAAATAGGATAGGTAGGGGAAGAAACATAAAGAGGTTTTTCATCGATCTTAAAGGTTTGAATATATAACACCAACATATCCTCATCATTATCACAAGAGGGGAAAATTTTGGGAGATGAATGTAGGTAGGTTTCCATGGTATATTTTTATGTTATGTGAATGCCATGATTACTTATTGTTATGTTGTCTTGTTTATTAATGTCTTGCCTAATAGGAGAGGCAAGAGGAGAGAAACAATTCAAGTTCTCAAAACTCTCATTGATTAGTTCTTTTAACACTATAATATCTTCTTCACAAGTAGGAGAGATATTAGGAGAAGAATGAATATGATTTTTATGATCACCTAGGGTTTCTTTCACTAGACTAACTTCAAACATAAAGGGATACTAGGAGAGGGATCAATCATGAACAAAAAGAGAGGGGAAAGAAAATCATATTCATATGCACTTAACAAATATTTCTTACAACATTCAACAAGATCTGAAAATAGTATGATAACTATAGAATTTTGTAATGAAAACATGATGTAATGATTTTCCTACAAATTTGAAATGCAACAATGATAAAGCAAACATGCAAAAGGATAATGCATTTTTTTTTTCAGATTTTGAACATGCTAATTGACTGATTATGCCATCTAACAATGTGAATTTTATGAAATGTTGTAAATGCCAATGCATGAAATGAACCAAATTAAGCTAGGTCTAGTGAAATGCATGTAACATAAACTCAGCCAACTGAAATAGATAGGTAATGAAAACAAACAAAGGTGTAGAAACAAGTTTATAAATGTTGTAAAATGTAGTTTCAGATCTACACTAGGACTAAATTGCCCAAAGGGGTGTATGAGTTCCAATGAGGGGTTTTTGCACAATTTTTAGTAAATTTTATGTGATTTTTATGCTTTTAGGTTTGAGTGATTTCTAAGCTAAGTGAATATGCAGATTTTAGATGAAATTTAATGACTCAAGATGCAAAAATGCAACCTATATGCACTTTCACTAATGTAAGATTTAGAAACCCTATATGCCAATTAACTAATGCAAACCATAATACAAAGTCAGTGCAAGATAAACCTAGGATGATGATGCACTCCAAATCATAAAAGAGGTGTTCACATTGGGTTCACAAGAATGAAATAATGGAAAATTCGATTTTCTTTCATATGGTTTAGGACATAGAGAAAACCCACCTAGAGCAAACCCTAGAGATCTCAATCTAAAGTATGCAAAGGAGAAAGATATCTTGCAATAGGGTTGTCCTAGGGTCTGATTGCAAACTAATCAGGGGTCCACCACCAAGTTAGGGATTGGAAATACTAATGAAATGAAAACCAAAATTCTTAAACCTAATGTGATGCAATCTTTCACTAAATGACCTAAAAATGCATGTAAAACAAAGCTGAAAGTTGCAGGATGAAATGCCTACACCTAGAAAGTTGAAGAAGACTGAATGAAGCTCTGAAATGCTAAAAACACTAATTTTAAAGATTGTTGGGACTCATAAACCAGTCTAGGAGATTTAGTCCTAGACCTAGGTTTTTGTCCAAGTATCTGCAATGCAAGGTGACAACTTTGAGAACTTTAAACACTTTGAAAACTTTCTCCAAACTTTCTCCAAACTTTCTCTTCAATGTATCTTCAACCTAAGCCTGCAAATCACACACCAAAGAGGGAAAATGTTGTTTTGTTAGTGGAAAGGGGTTTACCTTGGTCAATCCCCATTTTGGTAATCAAACCTTGAAATGAAACAAAATAGGAATGGAGAATGATGAATGAACAAAATAAGATGTTAGAACTCACAAAAATCTATTAATAAAGTGTTGAAAACATGTATGAAGTGGCTCCAATGGATGTAGATCTTGACTCTTTCTTGGATAGGATAGATCTTGAATTGAATGCTAGCTTGAATCATAAAACCCTACATCACAATTGTTAGCTCAAAAAAAAACATGATGCATGATGAATTTGACATGATGCTTGATACTTGAATAATGCTCTTAAACACTTGATAATCTTCCCTTGAATTCTCTTGAATGCTCTTGTAAACACTTGAATTCTCTTGTGAACTCAAACTTGCTATATGCATGAATACTTGAATGCTTCGGGTTAAAATGAGTGAAAGAAACTTGTATTTATACTTAATTATGCTAAAATTATCGTAATTACAACACTACAAGCCGACATCAAATCTAGGAGGATAAATATTGTCAAGAATTTGAATTAATTTTAATTTTGGGCCACATGGGACTCATATGCCCAAGGTGGCGTATGAGTCCCATCAAGCATAAATTATGGGATAATTTTCAAAAATTCTTAGAAAGGTGTGAAATCCAGATGGGGACCCAAAACCCTAGGTGGGACCCATATTCCCAAGGTGGTGTATGAGTATAAGACCATCAAATCTAGGCCACACAACCTAAAAAATCTTGAATTATGATTGGATGTTGATTTATGTCGGGATTATCCTTGGAAAGATGCATTAAATGAGGCTTGTGGATGCAAAATAAGGCTAATAAAAGCATAAAGAATCCAAAATATTTAATAAAACCCTTAAGAATCCTAACATAAAATAAGGCTAATAAAAGCATAAAGAGGTTTTGATGTTTCATGATCTGTTATCCATTGATGATGTCTATTGTAGGGAATTTTTATCCATTAAGACATATATTAGGATGTTGATGATTATTTTCAAAAAGGTGGGGTAGTTAACACTTATAAATTGTTTTAGTCTGACGATGATCAAGTCTTTACAGTTGTTTGCTTAGAGGTTTTAGATTTTGATGTTTCTTTGCTTCTTTATTGCTTTGTCAAAGTGTGAGGATGATGATTGTTTATTATGAAAGGAAAGTTTATTGTGGATAGGTGATAGTGTGGATATGTTTTTATGAGATTTTTTGAATGTTTTGTGTTTTTTGGGTTATTTGATGCTATTTTTGAATTTTTTGAGAGTTTTAGAGACAATTAGAAGGACCTAAAGGAAATCACCTAGTGCGTTGAGGGCTCATCAATGATCGCCTTTCCTACATGATAAATGTAGAGACATCATAGCTTGACTATATTGAGTTTTCTTGGACTCTTCTAACTTTTAAGAAATGTTTTTGGATTTTGTAAGATACTTGAATGTTTTTGAATTTTTTACTAAGTTTAAAGACCAAGAGGGACACCTAAAGGGACTATCCTAGTTTCTCAGGGGCTCATCGATGATGGCCTTTCCTACATTGAAGATTAGAGACAATGTAGTTCGGGGATGACCTTCAATACTTTTGGGATTTTGATGTTTTAGAACATTGTTTTGGGTTTTGATAGTTTTTGGATGTTTTTAGATTTTTCATGATAATGATCATATGGATGAATGATAAAGAGATATCAATATGTAGGTATCTATCAATAGTTTTTTGAGATCTTGTTGATGGGACAGCTAAAATTGATTGATCTAATTGAGTAAATTTGATAATGATAACATTTTTGAGGATACACAATAATGAAAAGATAGTGTTGTCAAGATAGGAACAACTCAAAGATTGGGAAAGATACATCCCAAGATGATGATTGATTGATTCGATAACGATTGATCGAGATTTGTATCTAGGCTAGGAACAAGATTGTAGAATATTTTGATACCACGTTGAAGATCAACAAGATGCAACTAGTATGGATTGTTTAGGTTGATTTGTGATGAAAGATAAAGCTTGGTAAGTAACATTATATTTTGCAAAATGTGCAATGGGGTAGTGATTTGGAATTTTTCTTACAAATGTTTTGACCATTAGATTTTATGTTTAGCAATATTTAGACCACCATATAAGTTGGAGGATACAGCTCAAGATTTATTCTTGAAGCAAGATGTAAGTATCTACCCCTAGTATCTAGAAATATACAAAAATGAATGTATGGATTGATATATAAAGGATTCCAAGGATTATCTTGTGATAGGATAACATGTTCAGATAGAGTATGCCCCTTTGGACAATGCCTCATGGCTTATATAATGTTGGATAGGATAGGATCAGTGATGGTGACCCATGTCAAGATGTTTACTATAAGCAAGTGTTAAGTGTACATCAAACCTTTGCCCAAATCAAGATAAGTTGGATTTGGATAAAAATAGGGTTAGATGAACGTTTAATGGATTTATTATGGATAAGATGGATGGAATGTTTGATTTATTATGGATGAGATGAGATTCTTCCACCTAAAATGATGCAGGTAGATACTCAATTCTACTCATGACGCATGTTTTCTAGTTTTTCATCATGGTGCTTTTCCAAAGCACAACCATAGTGGTTTTCACTAGAGGATGATTTTTATATTTTATCTTTTCTTGATTTTTTTTTTATTATTATTATTATTATTATTATTATTATTATTATTATTATTATTATTATTATGTCACACAAGATGCTTGTTTACCAATTTTTCATCATGGTGATGATTTTTTTGATTTTTTGAAATATTTAATGTGCATGTGTTGAACCACCTGGTGGTGTGGATGTAGATGTTGGTGGTGAAAATATAGGTTTTATTATTGTCATAATGTTCCAATGATATCCTTCTTGAAGGATTTGTTTTGCTAAGATACAGGTGATTGAACCAAATTTAACCTTACCTAGATGCGCACATCATGATAAGGTGCCCTTAAAGTCCTTATGATAAAAAATTTCTACCAAGATAGGGTCAATGTGAGATTTGGATATCACGAATGTTGAAGTGGATGGCAAAATGTGTTGAGGGATATGAGATTCAAATGGATTGGTTAACAGTTTTGAATTTTTGGATTTCCAAAATTGGAAGGACGAACAATTATGGGTGGATATGGATATTTGATTGGTACCAAATTCTTCATATTCTTTGTAGGTCACTTTCTTTTGTATCATTGGATATTTTTTATGGATGAACTTCTATTTTTTATTTTTACCCATAGTTTCTTTGTCTAATTGAATTTGATAGGAATGATTTTCTTGCTTTTTCTTTGTCCATTTTGTTTTACCAATTATTTTTCTTCAATGACTTGTTTCATTATTTGATATAAATTTTTCTCTTGTTGTTGGTCCTAGTAAAAGGGTGAAAAAATGTATTGATGATATTCATGATACATATATTTTTAGTAATTGTAGTGGTTTCATCATAAGGGCCCTTCATGCTCCCCATGTTGGTGTTTGCATCAGATAATTTTTCCCCTAGTATTATAGAGGTGTCACTTATATGTTTACATTCTCTTATTGTTGAATAACCAAGACCTTGATACTTAGGATTATCAATAATATACACTAGTTCTAGGATACCCTATTCATGTAGGCACAATCCTTTTCCTTGATAATGCATCCATTGAAATTTTTTATTTGTGACAGTATATAATTTATTTTGGAAACGAGGTGCTAATCCTTCTCTGCTCTGTTATGGATCTTCAAAGGTGATATTTTCTTCATCGGTAAGATATATTTCTCTAAAAAATGTTAGTGATCCATTTTTATAAGTGATAGGATCCTCAATATGTGGGATAACCTCTTGATTAATATCTTTATCTTGATTTTCTGAAATCTTAGACTTTTATGGTCCTTCAAAATATGTTAATGATTTTTTTACTGTTGTATACCCAATGCTCTACTTCTCAAGATTGATGATTATCTATGTTGATGTAGTGTAGAAAAATGTATCCCTTTACATTTTCACATTTTTTTGGGCCCTCCTTGCTAAAATTGGGTTTCTTTATGCCTTATTTGGTCTTATTTTGCATCCACAAGCCTTAATTAATGCATGTTTCTGAGGATAATCTTGACATATATCAAGTAACCAATCATAAATTAATGTTTTTGTATTTATAGCCCAAATTTAGTGATCTAGTACTTATACGCCACCTTGGGCATAGGGGTCCCACCTAATTTTCCAAGCCTAAAACCTGAATTTAGCATAAAACTAAGCATTTCTTGAAATTTGTGTCTCGAGCTTAGCCTACTAGGACTCATACGCTCCAACTATCATACGAGTCTTTATTAGCTTGGACCTAATTTTGAATTCAATTCTTGGTGGGATTTTTTTCTCCTAGATCTGATGTCAGCTTGTAGTGTTGTAATTTCAAGAAATTTGGTGTAAACATGTATAAATACAAGGTTATTTTACATATATTCTCCTAACACTTTTTGAGATCAAGCATAATAGAAATTTTATGATTACAAGAGAATTCAAGAGTAATTATCAATAATTTTGGAGCATTATTCAAGAACCAAGAATCATGTCAAGGTCATCATGCATCATGTTTGTTTTTGAGCTAAAATTTATGATGTAGGTTCTTATGATTCAAGTGAGCATTCAAATCAAGATCTATAGCATAAAAGAAAGAGTCAAGATCCACATTCATGCTAGCCATTTCTTACAAGATTTCAAATTTTGTTTCAAGGGTTTCATGACTTGCAACATTGCATATTTGTGCATTCATCATTCCTTCCTTCTATTTGATTTCATTTCATGGTTTGATTACCAAAATGGATTTGACCAAGTAAAAACCCTATCCACTAACAAAACAACATTTTTTCCTCTCTTTGATTTGTGATTTGCAGATTTAGGTTGAAGATCCATTGAGGAGCAAGATTGGAGAAAAGTTGTCAAGTTTTCAAGTTGTCATCTACATTGCAAGATCACAGAAAGTCACTTATAGATTAGAATTTAGTTTTTCAGACTCAAGGATTTGATAGGAGAGAAGCTACAGGAGAACCTAAAATTGTATTAAAGTTTTATATCAACCCTAATACTGGGACTAAATTGTTGGCATATTTTTTTCATTGATGTCAAAATGAGAGAATTGCATTGATAGAAAGGTGAGATAAGTGGGGAAACAGAGGTCGGGTTCATGATGTTATGGTGTGCACTCAAAAGGTTATATATTTAAACACCATCAAGGAGACCTCACACTTTTAGAAGGAATTTATTGAGTGTCTATTAGACACTACATTGGCGGTTCACAAAATTGATGGACAAGTCTTCATCGGTTTGACAGTTAGTGTTCGACAGAACTGTATAGGATGTCTCTTCAACATCTCAATAGAATCATCGGTGTGAAGGTTGAATAATTACTAGATAGAAACTTCAGTCTCTTTCATATTATAATAGGAGAGACTATGAATTTCTATGTGACAACTCCATTTCAATGGGATTTTCTTTTGTGTATCTCTAAAATTCTAACATGGTGGATCTCTACAGGGGTAAGATTGCTTCATTGAGGAGACACATGCTTATAAGTGAAACAGATGCTTCAATCTCTTTGAAGTGCCAATATGGTAGGACCTTATAGAAAGGTGATAACGATGGATGTTGAGGAATAAGGATAGATGGTGGTTGGTGATTGCTTGATAGTAAATTCACATCCTCATTGTGAATTGCATGGTGATGATCTAGTCAAGTGAACCTAGCATATGGTAGATTGGAAACAAGTCAAAGAAAAGTTAAAATATCGGTAGGACCAAGTGAGTGATCTCTTTGATGCTCCAATAGAGTCTCATCGAAGTGACCTATAATTTTTAGAGTGAACAGTGTTTAGTATCCTTGATGTGGTAATGAGTGATGGAAAAATAAGATTGACAACTAATATGTAAGGGAAGGCTCATCTGAAGGCAGTGTTTTAAAGGTCGACAATGAATCAAGAATCATGGATCATGGCACGTAGATACAAAATCAATGGTCAAAATTTGAATTTGATGATTTCAAATGGTTAAGCCCATTTAAGAAGTTTCTAACTAGAAGTTGACTTAAAGAATGAAATTAATTGGTCTATCTACTCCAAAAATTGATTTTATTGGTGATTTGATTTGTATAATTGTGGCAAGGAGTTATAAGTTAACTAAGATCATGCTCAAATCCAATGAATAGAATAATACATTAAATCCATATCTAATCTTAGGGTTTACAGATCGCTAACCTTAGAATATTCTCAAAAACAAAAATTAATGTGGGTATGGCTCAATGGACAAGTAGCTTCTTGATGAAGTGAGTAGGAAAACCCTAATAGAAGTATCTAGTTGTATTGAGAAAAGAGTGTGATAAGGATTAGAGTGAGAAGAGGGGAGACAAAAGGGGTCTGTAGAGGAAGAGAGTGAAGAGGTGAGTTGTAGACAGAGAATGCACTTAGCTTGAATAAGTTAAACCCAAACAAAAATTAGGAATTCTAATTTTGGGCTTACATTTAGTGAGTCTATAATAGAGAATTTTCTATCTTCCTGCACCTGAAAAGTAAAAACCCTTGATTATGTTTTTTTCCTTTTTGTTTAGGTTCCACTCATTCAATCTGGGGCATTATGAAAATAGAGATATGTTTCCGAGTAAGTTGTAAATGCAAAGAATAGAGGTGAAAAAAATGAAAAATATAGAGAGCATATAAAGAGCTTTTGAGCAAGGGAAGAGTTGCAAAGAGTGCAACACACATGTATGTGTAGTTGCAAATAAGTTGCAACATAGAATTGTCATCAAAATTGTATAATATTGTATTGTAAATCTGATTGGTGGGTGCCATCAGATATCTAGGTAGGAGCTTAGATTAGGGACTGGGTGCTTCTAAAACTAGGGGATTGGTGTCTCCTTAAGTTTGGTGCCCTTAAATCATTGTAACTGAACTTAATTCTTGTGAGGCTAGATTAGGATTGTAGATCCTAGTAATATTTCTCGCCATTGTTTTTCCCTATCTTGGGTTTTCTACGTATATTTGGAGGTATGTGATGGTTGTATGAGTTACCTCTCATGTGTATGCTTATTAAGTCTTTATCTAAATATTAATAATTCAAATGGTTAATCTGCACTAAGTAGTATAGGGTAAAAAAATTAATATCTATTGATTCACACCCCCTCTTACTAGACTATTATTGATGAGGGAGACACTAGCCAAACCACACAAAACACAACAAGAGATACCAACACACAAGATGCAAGACAAGAAATAACCCACTTTCAATTTTTTTTAGAAAAAATGAAATTATAGATTCAAAAATTACATGGTACCGCCTCATGGGCTTGATTTACTACAACAAAGTCAACTCTGAAAGAAAAAATATTATTTGGAGCCACCTTCTACAACCCCCACTTAACCCTTTCATTTTACCCCCATAACTTCCCTAGAATTTTCTAGAAAGTGCAACTTTCCCTTTTTTTTTGTGCCAAAAGTCTCACCATTTGATTTCTGGCCTAGGAAGAAATTTTAATGAAATTCACTTTTTAGAGGGGCAAATTTGTGGGGCCATAACTTTTGATCTGGGTGTCTGATTTTCTATTATTGTATATCATTGGAAAACTCTCGAAGAGATCTACAAAGCTTTAACTCGTCATAGGTCGGTTTGGCCACTTTTCAAGCTGTTTTGTGGCCTCTAAAGTTTTATATTTGAATTTGAAGTTGTATTGCAAAAATTTCCCAAGATGGAAACTTTAATTTCTCCCATAGATTTTAGGGTATTGAGGTGATTCTTTTGTGACTAGATTTTTTTTTAGCTCTGCTCCTTTGGGTAAATTTTTAGGTCCATATGAGCTTGTTTAGGCTAACTTACTAAAAATAGTAAGTGATTTTATTTTGCTACTTTGACTCCTAACTTTCTTATGCCCCTTAAGTTCCATCATGGAGCTAAAAAAAACTAAAGAAAATAAAGAAAATTTTTTTTTGGGTGATGCAAGACTTCCCTACACTGCTGGATGCTCCTACATCAGAAATCCAAGGTAATTTGAAAAGTGACCTTATCACTTCTCAGGAGTTAGAGGGAAACCAAGATGGTCAACCTCAACCTTAGACAACCATGATGAATCTTCAATAGGCCTTCTTTTCCATTTGACTATATATTCTTCATACTACCTATTCCTTGTACTTTTTCCCACATGGTTATCCAAGATTTCTTTTATATCTACCTTTTCTTAAGTAGGTGCAAGAATATTCCACTATGCTTTTATTGTTTCTTCATTAATTCCCCCTTCATGATATTCTATTAAAACTGAAATGTTAAACATAGATGAAACATGAATTTCATCAAAAAACTCTACCTCATGCATTTCGTGAATCATTCTTCTTCAAGATCTTGCATGGTCCAAACTTCTTCATCTTTAACTTGTTGTATGCGCCAACTGGAAACCTCTCCTTTCGTAAATGAACCATGACTTCATCTCCTACCTTGGTACTCCTTATGCCTCCTTTTTTAATTTTCCTTGGCCTTATATTGTTAGTTCATCTTATTGATATGCTTCTTCACTTCTTCATGCAAATTCTTCAAGTGCTCTACAAAATTTTCAGCCTCAACACTACTCTTCTCCCCCTTATCCATCTTTCTCAATTCAGAATTAGTTCTTGGACTACTCCAATACACAATCTAGAATGGTGATTTTCCAGTACTTATGTTGAAAATATTTTTATAAGAAAATTATGCCTGTGGTAATATCAAATCCCATCCCTTGGGCTTATCTCCTACTAAGCATATTAGTAGGTTACCCAGACTCCTGTTCACCACCTTCATTTATCCATCATTTTGTGGATGGTGTGAACAATTAAACTTCAAATATATTTTCAACTTCTTCCATAATTTCCTCTAAAAATATCTAGCAAATTTAGTATGTCTATCTAAAACTATACTCTTTGGTAGACCATGTAGTCTCACCACCTCTCTAAAAAAAAACTATGTAATATGAACAACATCACTAGTCTTATGACATGGAATGAAATGTGCCATATTTGAAAATCTATCCACCACCAAAAATATGGAATCATGCCCTCTTTGTGTCCTTGTCAAGCCAAGAAAAAAATCCATGCTAATATCCTCCTATTGCCTCTCAAGTACAGGTAATGGATGATACAATCCAATATTTTGACTTGTCCCTTTCGCCATCTATCATACTTTGCAACTTTGTACAAACTTCTTCACATCTTGTTGTAATAATGGCCAATAATAATTCTCACTAATAAGAGCAATGGTCTTATCTCGACTGAAATGTCCAACCAATCCTCCACTATGCTTCTCCTCGATTAGATTCTCTCACACATAACTCCTCTTTATGCACAATTGGCTTCCTCTAAACAACATTCCATCTTGGATTAAGAAATACATATTTTCCTATCCAATATAGAAGGTTCCAAAAAAGCCTTCCAAGCTTCTGCAAAGTATGGATCTTCAGGATATAAACTCTTGAGTTCATTAAACCTAACAACCTCCGTGTACATCTCTATCAACAAATTTTTACTTCTACTTAAGGAATTTTCAACTCTATTTGACTTTCCATTCGTGTGCTTCAAAAAAAATGTATAACTATGCAAAAACTCAACCCATTTTAAGTGCCTTTTATTTAAATTTCCTTGACTATTGAGATAGTGCAAAGCTTGGTGATCAGTATATAAAACAAATTCTTTTGGAAAAAAATAGTGTCTCCATTTCTTCAAATACTAAACTATAGCATAAAACTCTTGATCATAGACAAAATATTTCTTCTTATCATCATTCAACTTCTCACTAAAATAGGCAACTGGCTTACCTTCTTGACTCAAAAAATCTCCTATAGAAGTGCCACTAGCATCACAATCTATCTAAAAGACCTTATTGGAATCTAGAAGTTCCAAAATAGGTTGCTCTATAAATTTATTCTTCAACATATCAAAACTTTTGGCTTCTCTTGTAGTCCACTTAAACTCTTTTCTATCCCCTCTCATTGCTTCAGTTAGAGGTGCACAAATAATATTAAAAAATTTCATAATTTTTTTGTAAATACTTGCTAGACCATGAAATGATCTTACCTTTGTAACACTCCTTAGGATAGGTCATTCAATGATAGATATCACCTTCATTGGATACATTTTAAGACCCTCTCCTAAGACAACAAATCCCATATACACCAACTCTCTCTTCACAAAACTACATTTCTCCAAATTAATCAACAAATTCTCCTCCCTTAGCTTCTCAAAAACTCTTTCGATATGGATCAAGTGCTCCTCCAATTTCTTACTGAAAATAAAAACATCATCCAAATAAACAATAAAAAAATTTCCTTTCAATACCTCATTCATAAGTAGCAATAAATGTGCTTGTTGCATTGGTTATCCCAAAAGGAATGACTAACCACTCATATAGGCCCTCATTGGTTTTGAAGGTTGTCTTCCATTCATCTCCTTCTCTAATCCAGATTTGGTGATATCCACACTTCAAATCTATCTTCGTGAAGTACTCAGCTCCACTCAAATAATCCATAATGTCATCCATTCTTGACAAGGGAAATCTATACTTGATGGTGATCTTGTTGATGGCTCTAGAATCTTTAAACATCCTCCATTCCCCATCCTTATTTGGTGCTAGTACTATAGGTACAACAGATGGACTCAAACTCTTTGTAATCAATCCCTTCTACAACAACTCTTGCACTTTTTTGTTCAACTCTTCACTCTTTGCTAGAGTCATACGATGAGATGCCTTATTTCAAAAACTGGCTCCAAGAATCAAGTCCATCTGATGACTAATATTTCTTACTAGAGGAAAACCTTTAGGCACATTATCAAAAATAATAACTTGAAACTCATTCAACAAATTTGAAACCTCTACAGGTACCTCAGTAGTTTCTTCTTTATCAACTCTAGTGATCAATTCAAAACACATATTCTCATGCCTCATACTTCCTAGGAACTTTCTCCCATCAACCAAACAAATTCTTGCATTAATGCATACCTTTTATTATACCTCTCTCAAGGGATTCAACTTATGATGAACCCCATCCTTTGTCAAAGAATAGGTTTTTCAATGTCCATTATGTACTTCTCGCTAGTCAAACTCCCATAGTCTGCCTAACAACATATGACAAACATCCATAGGCATAACATCACACAATACCTCATCATGGTAATTTCCAATCTTGAACTTTACCAGACATTGTTCATTTACCAAGGCTTTATGGTCCTTCTACAACCAAGAAATTTGGTATGGGTTTGGATTCCTTCTTCTCTCTAACCGCAACTTACTAACCATTTCCTCTTAAATAAGGTTATTAGTACTACCTTCATCAATAATAACATTGCAAAATTCACCTTCACACTTACATTTGGTGTGAAACAAATTCTTCCTTTGATTTGGTTCCTTCTCCTCATTCAAAAAGGCTCTTCTAGTAACAAGAACCTCCCCTCTTTTTGCATCCTCAAAATCTAAAGACTTAGCATCTTCATCTACATGTGCAACTCCTGCATTACCCTCAAGTCTTCTATTTTTCCTTCCTTGGTGTTGAGGACACTTGTATGCTCTATTTCCTTCTCCACATTGGAAATAGGTTCTATAAAAGCCTCCTCTTCCTAGTCCTCACCCAGATCTTCCTCTTCCTCTTTGGTCTCCACTATTCTAATCATGAGGATGGTAGGTGTTATCTCCTTTCTTGTTCTGACTACTACTGGATCCTTCACCCTTCTTTTGATCTTCATTTCGACTTCCATATGACTATCCACTAGTATTTCCACCATGACCTCCACCTCTTTGCGTGCTTCCAAACCTTCTATTCAACTTCTCTTATACCTTTAAAGTAAACTGATATGCATCTTCAATTGTAGACATTCTTACCAAAATCATCTCTTCTTGAATGCTTAGCTTCAACCCATTTATGTAACTAGAAAATTTCTCCTTGTTGGCCTTAGAATGACCTATTCTGATGAAGACTCGGTAGAATTATTGTATATACTCCTTAGCATATTTTCCTTCTTGTTTCAAGACTTGCATCTTCTTCAACAAATCCAACTCATAGTCCCTAGGAATGAACCGCCTCTTCAATTTTTCCACCATCTGATCCCATCTTGTTATTTTTTCTTTTCCTCTTCTATTTCTTTCCAACTGGACTTCTTTCCACCATATGCTAGCATGGCCTTCCAATTTGGCCTTTGCAAATTTGACCCTATCTTAGTCTTCTATTTCCTCATACTCAAAATACTCTTCCATGTCATTGATCTAATCGATCAAATCCTCTAGTTATAGGTTTCCAAAAAACTTAGAAACTTCTATCTTCGACCTCTTTCCAATCTTGTAAATGGATTTAATTAGTCTGTCTTCCTATGCTTCATCTTCGAATGGCTCCTTATCTTCACCCTCATCCTCACTTTCATCTCTTCTTCTGACATCAGCTCCTCATGCAACACTTGACCTTGTCTTTGGAGGGCTCTATAACCCTCTTTTGTTAACCCAACATTTCTTCCACCATGGTTTCTTCATGGAGGCATGTTTTCTCATGGACCCACAACCACAAATCTTGGTGTAAACTACCTCATGTTCAGTGACCTATCTACACACTCAAGAACTCTTGATTTGATACCACTTTATGAGAGCTACACTACCCAAACCACACAAAACACAACAAAAGATACCAACACAAAAGATGTGAGACAAGAAATAACCCACTTTTAATTATTTTCAGAAAAATGAAATTATAGATTCAAAAATCACATGCTGCCGCCTCATGGGCTTGATTTATTACAAAAAATCAACACTGAAAGAAAAACTATTATTCAGAGCCACAATCTGCACTAATGGAGCCACCTTCTATAGCCCCCACTTAATCCTTTATTTTACCCCAATAACTACCCTAGAATGTTTTATAAAGTGCAACTTTCCCTTTTGTTTTAGTTCCAAAAGTCTCGCCATTTGATTTCTAGCCTAGGAAGAAATTTTAATGAAATACACTTTTTAGAGGGGCAACTTCACGAGGCCATAACTTTTGATCTAGGTGTTTGATTTTCTATTATTGCATATCATTGGAAAGCTCTTGAAGAGCTCTAAAACATGCAAACCCATTGTAGGTCAGTTCAACCATATTTAATTTTTTTCAAGTCCTCTAAAGTTTTATATTTGAATTTGAAGTTGCATTGGAGAAATTTCCTAGGACAAAAAAATTAATTTCTCCCAAACAATTTAGGGTATTCAAGTTATTCTTTCATGACCAAAAAAAAATTCAACTCTTTTGCTTTAGGTAAATTTTCAAGTCCATACGAGCCCATCTAGGATGACTTGCTAAAAATAGTAAGTGACTATTTTTTTCTATTTTGACTCCTGACTGTCTTATTCCCATTAAGTTCCATAATGGAACTCAAAACAACTAAAGAAAATTAAAAAATAAAATTGGAAGATGCAAGATTGCCCTACACTACTCGATGCTCTTGCATCAGATACCCATGGTAATTTGAAAAGTGATCCTATCACTTCTCAAGAGTTAGAGGGAAACCAAGATAGTTAACCTTAGCCTTAGACAACCATGATGAATCTTCAACAAGCCGTCCTTTCCATTTGACCAGATATTCTTCATATTCCATGTTCCTTGTACTTTTTCCAACATGACTATCCAAGATTTCTTCTATCTCCTTTTCTAAAGTAGGTGCAGGAATATTCCATTATTCTTCTATTGTTTCTTCACTAATTCTCCCTTCATGATATTCTTTTACATCTGAAATGTTAAACACAGGTGAAATATTAATTTCATTAGAAAACTCTACCTCATATGCATTTCCTGAATCATGCTTCTTCAAGATCTTGTATGGTCCAAACTTCTTCATCTATAACTTGTTGTATGTACCAAGTGGAAACCTCTCCTTTCACAAATGAACCATGACTTAATATCCTACCTATAACTCCTTATGCCTCCTTTTATAATATTCCTTGGCCTTATATTGTGAGTTCATCTTATTGATATTTTTCATCACTTCTTCATGCAAATTCTTCAGGTGCTCTGCAAAATTTTCATCCTCAACACTACTCTTCTCGCCCTTATCCATCTTTCTTAGTTCAAAATTAGTTCATGGACTACTCACATACAAAACAATGTGGAATGGTGATTTAATAGTTCTCCTATTAACATATTTGTTGTAAGAAATTTTTTCCTATGGTATAATCAAATCACATCCCTTGGGCTTATCTCCTACTAAGCATCTTAGCAGGTTTCATAAACTCTTGTTCACTACCTCCATTTTTCCATCAGTCTGTGGATGGTGTGAAAAATTGAACTTCAAATCTATTTTCAAATTCTTCCATAATGTCCTCCATAAATATACAACAAATTTAGTATCTTTGTTTGAAACTATACTCTTTGGCAGACTATGTAGTCTCACCACCTCTCTAAAAAAAATTATGCAATATGAACATCACTAGTCTTATGACATGGAATGAAATGTGTCATCTTTTAAAATCTATCCACCACCACAAGTATGGAATCATGCCCTCTCTATGTCCTTGGAAAGAAAAGAGAAAAAGCCATGCTAATATCCTCCCATGGCCTCTCAGGTACGGGTAATTTGGTTGATACAATCCAGTACTCTAACTTGTCCCTTTCACCATCTGACATAATTTGCAACTTTGTACAAACTTCTTCACATCTTGTTGTAACTATGGTGAATAATAATTCTCACTAACAAGAGCAATGGTCTTATCTTGGCTAAAATGTCCAGCCAATCCTCCACTATGCTTCTCCTTGATTATATTATCTCTCGAAGAAATCCTTGGAATGCACAATTGGCTTCCTCTAAACAACATCCCATCTTGGATTAAGAAATCCAGCCATCTTGTCCTATACAATGTAATAGGTTCCAAACAAGCCTTCCAAGCTTTTGCAAAGTCTAGATCTTCAAGATACAAACTCTTGAGTTCATTGAACCCAACCTCTATATTCATCTCTATCAACATTGTTTTCCTTCTACTTAAGGCATCTACAACTTTTTTTGAATTTCCACTCCTATACTTCAAAACAAAAGTATAACTCTTCAAAAAATCAACCCATTTTAAGTGCCTTTGATTTAACTTTCCTTGACTATTGAGATACTATAAAGCCTATTGATTAGTATATAAAACAAATTCTTTTGGAAACAAATATTGTCTCCATTTCTTCAAAGAATAAATTATAGTATAAAACTCCTTATCATAGACAAAATATTTCTTCTTAGCATCAAAAGAAGGAACATATTTGTGAAGGAAATGGATAGATCCATGTTAAATGAGGAAAATTTAGTAGATATTTTTTTGAAGGAAGTAGTTTAGACTATTATGTATATTCAGAGCAGAGCCCTTCTAAGAGAAAATAGTGGCAGAAATCCATATGGGCTTTGGTTTGGCAAGCCTACATCCATCAACTATTCAGGTTGCTTTGTAGTAAATGTTATATATTAAGAGAAAAGATGAAGATTTAGGAAACTTTGATTCAATATGTGATGAAGGGATATTCTTAGGATATTCTACTCAAAGAAAATCTTACATGTTTTACAACAAGATATTGCACTTGAAATTGTAGAAAGCATCAATGTCAAGGTTGATGAAAATACAAATCAAGGCAAGTCCAATAGAAATAACCTTGGCATTGAATTATATGATGATGATATAGGTGTTGCAACTAAAGAAGAAGAAAAATAAGAAGAGAATGAAGAAGAAGTTGAACGAGATGCTGCAAAATATGTACAAAAGGATCATTCTATAAAACAAATAATTGGTGAAAAAAATGAAGGTGTTCAAACCAAGAGAATATTTGCAAGTAATAAGGAATAGGTAATTTTTTCTCTCCTATCTCAGATCGTTTTAAAGAGCTTTAATGAAGCTAGAAAGGATGAGATTTGGAGTAAAGCAATGGAAGATGAACTCAATCAGACTGAAAAGAACACAACATGGGAATTGGTTCCTAGACCATCAAATAAGAATGTAATTGGCACCAAATGGGTATTTAGAAATAAGATAAATGAAGATGGAGTTGTGGTTAGAAACAAAGCAAGGTTAGTGTGCAAATTATATGCACAACTAGACGGTGTTTATTTTGAGGAAAAATTTGCACCTGTTGCAAGATTAGAATCCATTAGAATGTTTCTTTCTTTTTCAGTATATAAAGGTGTAACGTAGAAAATTATATAGTCTTGAAGAAAGAGACAATTTTGTGCCTAATATGGTCCTATTTTAGACATCCTAGCCCTAATTATCCTTTACATAGTCATTAATAGGTCCCTATGACCACATATTGTGCATCCCAAGGCTTATTTTGATCAAATACCTAACTAAATCATCATATAAACTTAATTTATGCATTCCCCAACATCCCAATTGGAAAAAGAGCCCCTGTGGGACTAAGTCACCTAGGTTGGTGAATTAGTCCTATTTGAGCTATTTTTCAAGGTTTGAGAGGGAAAATTTAGGGTTTTAATTTTATTTTTCTCCATGTCGACCTTGGGGATCAAATTAACAAGAACTTTAGGTGGATTTCCTATATAAGCAAGCCTCTAAACCCTAATTCATAACTCATTCATTATTCATTCAAAATTCATAATCCATCTCAAGCCAAGCAAGCTAGGGTTTCAACACTCTAAGTCATCAAGACATCTTTCCAAAGCATTCAAGGGTTGAATCTTCATTCATTGTTGTAGCAACTCAAGATCTATCCTCATGGAAAGTTCTTAATTATATTATTTCATGTTCATGCTTTATCTCATTTCCTCATTTTGGTTTAATTACCCTAAAAGGGGTTTGACCAAGGCAAACCCCCATGCCCTAACATTCAACATTTATCTTTCTTTCCTTGTGTGTTTGTAGATTTAGGTACCTTGAAGGCTTGGAAATAATTGAATGATAGGTTGCAAGATTGATGAAGAAATCTCCTTGTTGGATAAGGAAAAATATCCACTAAAGGTCACTTTCAATGCCGAAAAGTAGAGCTTCAAATCTAGATACCTAGAGAAGCAAAAAGTGCATATTGGGAGCTTTCATTTCCACTTTCATATTTTTAGAGAAGTCAAAGTGGACTAAGTCGCCATTAGTGGTGAATCAGTCCCACTATACATTTTTTCTAGAGTTTTATGTAGATTTGGATACCCTTTTGGCTGAAGCAGGCTTCAATGAAGTTTTCAAGATTGGACTAGGTCACCCAGAATGGCAAATTAGTCCTAGTAGGTCAAAATTCTAGATTCAACAACATTTCTAGTCTCCATTCCATTTTGCAACACATTTCCAAGTGCACACCTTCTATTTCATAGTTTTATGTTCTACTTCATAATCATTTCTAGGTCATTTTGTACATGTTTGCATATCACATTGCATTTTTTTTCCAAGTTTACACTTGGTGGTGAACCTCTCCAACCTATTTTCATCCCCAAGAACTCTCCCTTTGAGATATTTCAATATCCTTTGCATTGAAATCTCAAGGGTTTGTTCTTGAATGAAGTGTGGATCTTCATCCCTTCCCCTTTAGGTGCAAAAACCCTAGAGGTGCAAGAGGTAACAAAAATCTATGGTACATTTTGGTGAACCTTCTTTTTGAATACCTTCTTATCTGATTTAGTGTCCATCATCATCTTAGAATAGGCTTGCATTGAATTTTGCATTCGTTAAGTTGCATTCTAGGGTTTCAAATTTTGCATTAGTGAAAGTGCATATAGGTTGCATTTTGCATCTCAAATCATAAAAAAATTCAAAAATTATACATTTTCATCTTAGATCTCCATCATACAACATAGAAAACATAAAACTCCATCAAAAAAATTTAAAAAAATCCAAATTTTTGTTCTAGTGGGACTTATTCGCCACCTTGGGCAACTTAGTCCCTTTTCACCCCTGAAAGTGCCTTTCACGACACTGAAAACCCTATTTTTTAGTTTATGTTTGTTGCCATTACCTATATGTATTAGTTTTCTTATTTTCTATAACATGCATTTCATTAGATCTAGCTTAAATTAGCTCATTTCATGCATTGCTCATATTCAATTTTTGCATTCACAACATTTAATTTTCAGATCATTGCATAGTGTAATCAATAAATTACCTTGTTTGAAATCTGAAAATTGCATTTCATTCTATGTCTTAACATTGCATTGTTCAAAAATTCTAGTTTCAATCTTTTCCAAAATTGCAAAGAAAAAGTTAGTCAATAAATATGTTCATCATTTATTTAATGCATTCCATAGTTATGTGAGTCTCTTAGTGCAAGAGAATGAAAATGTTTCCAATTTCCTAAAACCTACACCCCCTATTATCTCTCCTATTTGTGGGAATAATGTGATAGAAGATGTTGCAATCATATACAATCATGATAATCATAATTGTTCTTCTCCTGATACATCTCCTTTTAATGACGAAGGTATCTTGGTGAAAGAAGATAAAATCATTGAGAATCATGCAGGTCTTGCTTGTTCTTCTCCTCATCCCCCTTGGGAAGATATCATAGAAAAAGAGAATTAGATTGTAAGTGATGAGTATGATAGATTGATCTTAGATAATCAAATCTTTAAGGTCTATCACAGCCCTCTTTATGATCCTTCCCATACTTATCCTCTTAGGGAGCAAATGAATGAACTCATAAATGCCCATGACAATTGTCCTTCTCCTAATATCCCTCCTTGATGTGAAGAAGATAGTTTAGTGTTAGAATATATCCTTCTTGGAACTCATGGGAATCTTATTCCTCCCTTTCATGATGCCCCTACCATTTGGGAAGACCTCTTTGAACAAAAAAGTCCAATAATTGGTAACAATGACAATCATAGTTGTCCTTCTCTTGATGTCTCCCCTATTTTTGATGAAGTTTCTTTACAAAGTTTAACCATGGAATGTGATGAACATATTACAATCTCTCCTACTAGGGTGGCTACTATGGCGCGAGAAAAGGATAATTTAGACAATCAACTAGAGCATTCTCCTAATATCCCCACTATCAATAAACAAGAAAATCAAACCATTGATGATTCCCTTACATATGATGAAGTTATTTTGGAAGAACAAACCCTTGATTGTCAAGTACATTTAGTTTTTGGTTCTCCTAAAAACTCTCCTACTAGGGACTATATCATGATGCATGAAACCAACAACATTTTTGAACTCCTTTCAAGCCATAGTAATGTGTCTTCCTTGGGTGATGGTAAAAATATGATACTATATTGCCCTTTCTTAGACATACATCAAACCAAGACCATCGAGGTTATGAATGCGCAAGTGTCCATTAGATCCCCCTTGATCAATGACCCTCATACATACCCCATGGTACATCCTAGGAATCCTCTAATTACTTTCCCACCATCACACAAGAAACCAACTCACAACACACCCGAACTCATCCTTTACCCACCTAAGCACAATTTTTTGTACCAACCGAGCTACAATTCCATTTCTCACATATATGACAAAGTGTATAAAATCAAGGCCAACTTTGTAGAAACTTTTTTTACTTATCAACATAAATAATATTAGTTGTTGCTCCTTGCCATGTAATAGTTGTAGGATCATATCATACTCACTATTACAAGGAGCAGCATATCATTATCTATTCTAGGCTCACCTTTGTCCTGCACTAAGTGGAGCAAGGAGTTAGGAAGCTTTTTCCTCGTATGTCACTTTTCGTTGTCTCTTTTGAATAGTTGTTAACCTTTCATGAACATATAAGAGCAAGCTTGGGATGTGGACAACATCTCTTAAGTTGGCTCACATGTGACCTACCTTATTCATGATGTAGCTTAATTTGGAAACATATGACTTGGCATAGGTATTTCCAAGTTGGCTCTCATGTCTTCTTAGAATTTATCCTTGGCTACTTTAAAGAAATTGCTCATAGTGATGGTGTAGCAACTGCTCTGAATTGGGGGTATACATAGATGACATCTTTTTACAAAATTTCATGGCGTGATTTTTTTATTTTTCTTGTGATGTGTCCTCTTCTTGGTGGTGTCATTAGGTTTGATGTCATCTAAGAGTGTACGATCTACTGACATAGCATGATGCAAATGAGGGATCCCATGGGAAAAAATCTGACACTTTGACTCATCCTCTCTTGAAGAAACTAGACATAATTCTCTCTAAGAATAAGACCTTACATGAACAAAGAAAAATCCCTTTTAACACAATTTTTACATGACATTCAAAAACATATACAAAAAAAGCATTACATTTTAGTACTTGTACACATCTAAAAATGGTCATGGTTAATCAAACATGTTAATTAATTAAATATAAATTATTTAATTAATATTCTTCTAAACTCATCTGCATATAATTAAATTTAATTATTTATTTATATCGTTCACTTTCTAAATTTTTATAATTTAATTAAATAAATAAGTTTATTTAATTATTATCATTTGTATATTCCTCTTAATTAATTTAAATAAATTTCACAATTTATTTATATTGATTATCATAAGTTTAAATTTGAAATTTAAATAATATTTCTTCTTCACATTTAATTAAATATTTCTAATATTAAAATTAAGCACTTTCTAATTCTTCATCTCACATTAAATTAAATATTTTAAATATTTAATCACTTTCCTTTTTCATCTCTCACACATAATTAAATATTAATTATTTAATTGTGGAAGCTTCTAAATTCATTGTCACATGTAATTAAATAAATTTATTTATTTAATTGGGAATTATCCTCAACTTACAACCAATTTTCATAAATAAGGTGACAAATGGAAATTTGTTTCCATTTTTGAATGAGGATGGTTTTGTGGGTTGAAAACATTTCTTCCACTTTCCTCTCAACCTTCCATCTTTCTCTCAACTTCTCAATCTCTCACTATTCATCTTAACAGGTTTGAATTTCAACCGTTGATCTCCGCCAACTAGATTCTTGCCTCCACAATTCTATAAATACAACCTTCTAGTAAGTAGATTTCATACGCAGTTACTATAGTTGCATCTGAATCAACATCTTAAGCATTTCAAGTTCATAGCATCTTAGTTTTCAATTTCATAGTTTAAATCATATAGCAATAAACATTCATGTTGCATAACATCTCATTCTGCCAAGTTGTCATTTCAACAAGCTGCTGCTTACACAACTGAGAGCCAGTAACTTTAATCAAATCCTTGGAGATAGAGGAAAATGGGACACATTTGAAGGAGTTGTTGTTATTAGAGGTTGCTTTCTATTTCTAAATTAGTTTCTTTCAATCTAATGTTTCATCGGTGTGTTAGTTTATCTTCTTAATTAGTACACTTATTCTAACAACACATTTTTGGCACCCACCGTGGAGCCTTGCCCCGTTTTTAATATTTTTATTGCATGTTTTCTAGCAGGTGATAGACTAGAATAGCGGTTTAGCGCATACAAGCTAGGAAATAGCACATTTGCAGTCTGTTCTAGCACATTTTTTAGATCCTTTACCATATTTGCAATCTGTTTTAGCGCATATGCAGTGTGATTTAGCACATTTACTTACTATTTTAGCACATTTATGTTTATTCTTTTAGTGCATTTGCAGGTTCTTTTAGCACATATAGAGGTGTAATAGAAAAATTCCTGATTTCGACGCCATCCACGGACAGAGATTTTTCAATTTAGTTTTAAATTAAAATGAAACAATCCTAGGCTAGTCACATAAATCTAGAATTAATCAATCCTAGGATAGTCACCAAACTTTATTTTTTCTTGGTTAAAATGAATTCAATGTTTGTTGTGAAGCAAAATCTTCACTTAGCATAGAAAATCGTCATTTGGATTTGAAAATTGAACAATTGTTTGTTGTGACTACTGGGTAATAGGTTTATGCTCTCCCTTTTACTAGGTGACCAAAATATAAGACTTACCTTTTTCATTTCATGCAATTCATGTTTTTTAACATCCTTTAAAAGGCCTGTCGTAGTGGGAAAAAGTACTCACCCTATGGGAACGACCTAAGTGGGAACAACCAAAGCCAGGTTTTTCAACCCACTCTAATCAAAAGTGAATTTTGGGGAAACCCATATTCAATGAAAGTGAGCAAGATAACCATCCCCAAAATCTTTGTTCTAAAGATTGGGAGGTCTCCTAAGGGATTTTATCTATTTCCACGCCGAATGGATACCTTTACTACAAACCATAGTGTAAAAAGCCAACCGTGTCAGTACCCAGACATCATTTTAAACACAGTGCAAGGGGAGGGAAGAGTATGCCCCCAAGACACTCACCATATAATTTCCACAGATTGTTTACTCAGGGGATCGAGAAATCTAACCCTCAATATGCACCTGGAAAATACAAAATCACGGATGCCCTTTAGGGGGTGACAAGGCTGTGTGAATCGACGCAATTTTAAGATGTGGGTTGTGGTTTCTATGATGACATTTTTTTTGACAAATAAGAGTGTCTATTTGAATTGGTTATCTTGTTAAATACCCATGAAAATCTCAAGAACATACACTCTTTGTTTAGATTTTAGGATTAACAAACAACTGCTTTTTCACTATATGCCATGTTTTTCAAAATTAAATTAGATAAAGATCATCCAAAGCATCAAACTGTCAAAACATGTCGGTCTCAGTACCACAAATGGATAGTTTAGCACATTTGTGCTCTGTTTCGATGCATCTGTGCTCTGTTGCGGTGCATTTGTGCTTTGTTTTGGCGCATCTGTGCTCTATTTCAACGCATCTGTGCTTTGTTTTAGCACATTCATGCTCTGTTTTAGCGCATTTGTGCTTTATTTCAGCACATTCGTGCTTTGTTTTAGCACATACATGTAAAATTCTAGCGCATCTGTATTTCAAATTTGGGTAATTTTCAAAACCCAAAAATTTGCCATCTCAGTCTAGTCTTTTCCTATGCTCATGGTCTAGAAGTCTGCAACTTTTTCCAAGAAGTCCCTAGAGAAGAAGATTAAGAAGCCAAAGAAATCTCTTAGTCATAAGAAGTTATTGAAAAGGAGGAAATTTTTATACCAAAGTTGAAAGGTTTTTCTTGAACACAGAACCTTTATCCATCAATATCATAACTTTGTTAGAAGTTTCACTGACTATTACGCTTTAGAACCATTATACTCACGAGATTTCTTTCAAAGAAGGGATCTTTCTCAAAGGAAAAGTCACATTCAACCTATTTGTTCCTCTTACATTCCCCAAACTACAATTGTGTACTCTAATCGTCCCAATCAATTACTGCAATAGAGAGCTTAGAGGACATTAGGCATTTATCAAAATCCTTTTTTTTTTACAAAGCTACGATCAAACCTCACAAAGTGAAAAATCATCCTTATTTTTTATTTTTGGTTTAATTCCCACAACAAGATCATCATCCTTTCAATTAGAGAATCATGAGCTAAAGATTATAAATCCCATAAGTCATATCAATAGAATCTTCATTCTATTTGGATTTATATATCCATAAAAATTGCACTATTTCATTCTTTTGATCAAAGTTAGTGAAAATTTGGCAAAAGCTTATGCCTATGGTCACAAGGTCTCAAAATCACATAGAAGGTGACAAAAGAGAAAGTACACTAAGAAAAATGGGCGATAATGGTGACAGAGAAGAAAATCCTTTTCATGATTCAAATACTGAGGAGATAACGGAAGAAAAGCTTCAAGAAGCGGAACAAGATCCCCAATTCCATACTCTCATGGAAAGAATTTTAGAACGGAACAAAGAAAGATATTTCCTTTCTTTAGCTAATCAAGGGGCTAAGTTACCTATTGATTTCGACATGGAAGGGCTTAGAGAAAATCTTGAAGCCCCTCTTATTGATTTTAGTGCTCTTACTCAACAAATAAAATCTTTGCAATGGAAAATAAAAGATATTCAAGGAGGTGCAATGAAGAAGTATGTTTTGGATGATATCTGCCCATATCCATTTGATAGGAGTCTTCAAATGATTCCTTTTCCAAAAAATTGCGAAATCCCTAGGTTTGATAGCTATAATGGGAAAACAGATCCCATTGAACATGTGAGGGATTTCCAAAATGTGAGCTTAGAATTTGCTCATGAAGATACCTACCTAATGTGATTGTTTCCATGAAGTATAGGTGGACAATCCATGGAGTGGCTTTCCAAGATCACTCCCCCCATCAGAACATTTGAGGAGCTAATAAATAAATTCATATCGTAATACTCCTACAATATCCAACACGAGATAACCATGCATGATTTTTGTAAAGTGAAACAAAAGGTCGGGGAATCTTTCACCACATTTTTATAAAGGTAGAGAAGGGTGTTTGCCAGAGATTCTTGTCCTATTCCTGAAACAAAAAAGATGGAAATGTTTATCGATAGTCTTAATCAAGAGATGAGTTATAGGCTAAACCTTCACTGTCCTCAATCATTTGAAAAATTGATTGAAAATGCAATTACCATTGAAGGTGCCTTGGTTAAACGTGGATTTTTAAAGATTGATAAGGAAGGTCTAAATTCTTACAATAACAACAACAACAATAGAAATAACAACAACGACAAGTCACAATTTTAGACCCAAAATAAAAATGTTGTGAATGATGGGGTGGTAGATGCTAACAATATGAATATAAAGCCTACCATTCTTAATGTATCAGGGCTTCAACGTAGCAAAAATGCTATAAATTTTAGTACTCAAGGAAATAGTTCCAACCAAGGAAATGTCACCAACAATCATGGAATTAATCTTGGAAATAACAAAAATTCAAATGTGCCCAAATCTCATTTTTTCTCAAATCGATAGTTTTTTACTCCCTTGGGCCAATCTTGAGAATTTATTCTTAAAGAACTGTTGAATCAAAACACTATTAAATTTCCACCACAAAGATATTATGAGCCTCGAGCTAAACCACCATTGTGGAATGACTCATACTTTTGCAATTATCATAGGTGCAAAGGTCACAGGACAAACAATTGCCAAGGATTAAAGAATCTTGTTTAGTATTTGATTGATAACCGTACCATCCCAGTTGAGGAACATAATGCCAATGATGATCATCATGCATTCAAGGATCCTCTCCCCAATTATCAAAGAGGGGAATCTTCAGGTGAAAAAGGAAATAATTTGAATCATGTCTACGATACCATTATCAATCATATTTATATTGACGATCAGAAAATCAATGCTATCAGAATCAAAGATAAGCAAGAATATCAAGAGGTCAATGCTACGACAAGGGAAAAAGCCAAAATCATTATAAAAGGAAGTTCATCTCAAGCAGAAATTCCCCCTCCAAGTCAATACAATTTGGTCAATCAACTATGGAAAACATCAGCCCAAATTTCTATCCTAGAGCTTCTAAAGATATCACCTGCACACAAGGATATTCTAGAAAAGGAAATCATTGACACAATTGTGTCCCCTGATCTGGATATCAATAAATTTCAAGCCATTGTGGGACACTTGTCCTCACCCACATGTTTATCCTTTACTAAAAAGGATGACTCATCCATGACCCATCCCCATAATTCATTGCTTTACCTAGAAGTCATGGTTCATAAAGCCCGCATTAGACGTGTCTTAATAGATGGGGGAGCCAGATTACAAATTTGTACTTTGAAATTGGTCCTTGCTTTGGAGTACTCACCAGAATCTATAGATCCAAGAAGAAAAAATACAATCAAGGCATACAATGATGAAGAAAGGGCTTCTAAAGGCCTCATCATGTTACCAATTAGAGTAGGACCTATTGTGAAGAATACCTTCTGTCAGGTTCTAGATCAGGATCTATCTTATAACATAATTTTGGGTCGCCCATGGATCCATGAGATGCAAGTGGTGCCATCCACTTACCATCAATGCTTGAAGTTCCCATATGATGGACAAGAAGTAACAATACCAGCTAATCACATTAGCAGTCAAACTTGTTCTAATCTACGAGAAACTCAGGATACCTTTGTCCCACATAACAGAGAGGCTTTGGCTATTTATACCTCCTGACACAATGAACAAGCAAGAGAAATGATAAATAATTTTGGCACCAAGCTAAAGTTAAAAGATAATGGGGTGGGAGAATATTCCTTATGTCTCTCTAATCTTCCCATATCTCCAAGATCACATGGTCAACCATCAACATCTATACAACATGCTACAATAGCTTTAGCCTCAAGTTCACAAGCTTCAGTTCTCATCACCAAGTTTGATGGTAGATTTATTAGGGAAAATGAAACAGAAGATAGAGCTATCTTTGATTGGCTCTATAAAGATGAAGAAGAATCAGTACAACATGTCAAGCTACCCATATATCAATATGGAAAAGGATATGGAATAATGCAGCAAATGGGTTATGAAGGAAATGGCCCTATCGGCAAAAGAAAGGAGGGTATTGTTGAACCCATCCAACTAAAAACAATTCACCCAAAGGATAAAACTGGGTTAGGATATGGTGAGGAAACAAAAGAATTAATACAAAGAATATCCAATGAGGAGTTAGCTGAAACAATTCTGAGAATTCAAGAAGACAATTCTGACACTGACTCCAATGAATATGAATGGGATACCATTTTTGATGATAAATTCTAGAGAGATAAATAGGTGGATTTCATACAAAATTCACACCTACATTCATACAAGGGGAAGACTCAAGGCCTCCACTTGATTACATTCTACAAAGCAATCCTGACTCGAGTGAGGATGATTCGATTCAAAGCAAGATAGATCATCAACAGGAGGATACTATCATAGACCTTTCCCATAATGAGGGTGATGATAGCATCATGACCTTAACAACCAGTGATCTTACCCAACCTAATGATCCATTTCCCTTGGTCCACCCCGAACTCATTGATTGGGAACAAATTGCACCAATTGATATCCCAACTTTTCCCAATCATGAGACCATCATAAACTTTATTTTTTTATCCCAACTGAAAACAAGTTCCACTAGTGAATCACAGGATCAAACTCTCTATCAAGAGAGTTCCAAGTTTCTCAGCTATGAAATTAATAACATAAAATAAAGATATAATGGTGAAAATCTAACAAAGGCAGTATTAGATCACGAAAATAGAAAAATAAAAACCGTATGTAATGGTGAAAACCTTTCAAAGGCACTAGAAGATGGGAAGCTTGACACTCTCCTGGAGCATTATCAAGAAAGGTCTTCTATTTTAATAGAACCGACAACAACCATCAATTTAGGTATGGTGGAGCAACCCAAAGTTTTATAATTGGCTGCATCACTCATAGAAGAGGAAATTCCAGGGTTCACATAATTTATTAAGAACAAACAAATCAATTTTTCATGGTCCTACGTAGATATGCCTGGATTGGATCTAGATCTCATCATGCATCATCTATCTATCATGCCAGGGGAAAAACCTGTAAAACAAAAACTCAGAAAAATGCATCCACATGTTGCATTATTGGTCAAAGAGGAGTTAAAAAAATTTTTAGATGGATTCATTTGGTCCATCGACTATGCGGAATGGATCTCCAACATTGTACCTATATCAAATCCGGATGGAAGAATCAAAATTTTTACAGATTTCAAAGATTTAAACAAGGCATGCCCTAAAGATGATTTCCCTCTACCAAACATAGTTATGATTGTGGATTTGACTTTTGTATATGCCATGTATTCACTAATGGATGGGTTTTATGGATATAACTAGATAAAGATTGCACCTAAGGATCAGGATAAAACAACGTTCACATGTCCTTCGGGTACTTATTGCTGGAATGTAATGCCATTTGGGCTCAAGAATGCAGGAGTTGCTTATCAATGAGAAATGACTACCATTTTTCATTGCATGATGTATACATTAATGGAGGATTATATCGATGATATTTTAGCCAAATCACACACAAGAGAAAGACATTTGGATATCTTGTCTAAAATTTTTGACAGGATGGAAAAATTCAAAGTGAGACTTAATCCAAAGAAATGTGTCTTTGGGGTAAAATATGGAAAGCTTCTAGGTTATATTGTATTAGAAAAGGGAATTGAAGTCGACCCAGCAAAGGTACATGCAATTATTGATATTCCACCTCCGAGAAACATCAGTCAATTACGTTCATTATAGGGACAGTTGCAATCCATCAAGCGATTCATTGCAAAACTGGCAGATAAGAGTTTACCATTCACTCATCTATTACACAAGAATGTTCCATTTAAATGGGAAGACAGAGGTGAAGTAGAATTTGATTAAATAAATCATTATCTAATGATTCCACTGATGTTGATTCCACCTGTGCAAGTTGAACCGCTCATATTATACATTTCCGCCACAAAGGTATCCATAGGAGCATTATTGGCACAAGAAGAGAAAGGAAAGGAGCACACAATATATTACATCACTTGAACTTTGACAAGCCATGAATTGAATTATACCTTCATTGAAAAATATTTCTTAGCAGTAGTGTTCACTTCTCAAAAATTGTGACACTATATGCTAGCTCATACAATAAAGCTTGTGGCTAAGATTGATCCACTCAAGTATCTTCTAAGTAAGGAAACTTTAACTAGTAGATTGGCTAAATGGGTCATGATCCTAAGTGAATTTGATAATCATTATGTGGATCAAAAAGCCATCAAAGGACAGGTAATCACAGATCAGTTAGCAGAAGCACCGATGCCAGCAAAACATCCAATACACATTGATTTTCCTGATGCCGATGTATTCACTACAACTATTAAATAGTCATGGGCACTCTATTTTGATGGTTCCTACACTCAACATGGTTCGGGGGTAGGGATTATTCTCATTACACCTCAAGGGCATACAATTCAAAAATATTATCAGCTAATGTTTACAAATAACATAGTTGAATATGAGGCTTGTTAATTGGAATGAGAATTGCAGTGGACTAGAAAATCATAGAAATACAAGTTTTCAGTGATTCACAACTTATCATAAATCAAATCAATAATGATTATCAAACTAAGGATGAAAATTTGATGCCTTACAAGAAAATGGTAGATGATTTCAAGAAATACTTTGTTGATATCAATTTCACACAAATTCCACATACTGATAATAAAGTTGTGGACGCCATGGCTACAATTGTATCACTACTTCAGCTGCCAGAGAATCAAGCACGATATGACTTCCTGGTGGAACAATTGTTTTCTCCCGCCTATGAAAATCTTGAAACCCAAATAATTTGCCACTTAACCAATTCTAATTCTCCCTTCTGCGGCCAAATCTATACTTACCTGAAAGAAACTATTTTTCCTTTGGACTTGTCTAGAAATTAGAAAGAAATTTCATATGTCAATCCTCTCATTACACCTTAATTGCTGATTTCTTATACCGACGTGGTCTTGATGGAACCCTCCTTCGATGTCTCAAATGCAATGAATCGAAAAAGGCCTTACAAGAGGTACATGCTGGTATTTGTGGGACACACTCAAGTGGACTAACCTTAGCCAAGAAACTTTTTAAAATGGGTTATTACTAGTCGACCATGGAAAAAGAATCATTCATCTTTGTCAAGAAATATGCAAAATGTCAAATTCATAGGAATCTCATTCATGCTCCTACTCAGGAATTGCAACCCTTCACAACAACATGGCCTTTTTCTCAATGGGGATTGGATCTAGTTGGCAAGATACATCCGTTGTCATCAAATGGATACAAATTAATCATCACATCCATTGAGTACTTTACTAAATGGATTGAAGTTGTTCCCTTAACAACTGTTACTTGCAAACAAATTTCTTCATTCATCTTGAACTATATCATATTTCGGTATGGCATTCCCAACTCTATTATTAGAGATAATGGAAGACCTTTCAAAAAACAAGATGTTGATGAACTTTGTGAAATATTTCGCATCCAACATAGGTTCTCTACACCGTATTATCCACAAGGAAATGGCCAAGCCAAGGCTTCAAACAAAAAAATTCTCAAGATCTTGAAGAAAATAATAAATGATGTTGGTCGTGATTGGCATGTCCAATTGAATCCAGCTTTATGGGCATACATAACAAGTATTCGCACACCAATAGGTGCTACTCCCTATGCTCTTTTTTATGGAGCAGAAGCTATTATTCCACTAGAAGTTGAGATTCCTTCACTTTGAGTATCACTAAAGGGGTTCATAAATGATGAGGATTACAAAATATCAAGATTGCAAGAGCTAGAATTGCTTGATGAGCGGTGACAAAGTGCAGTTAATCACTTAAAGGGGTATTAACAGATTATGTCCCACAGCTACAATCACAGAGTCAAACCACAAGCTTTTCAAGTAGGTGACTTGGTTCTCAAAGAAAACCCTCGTAATTAGCAGGATCAGGAAAAGAAAGGCAAGTTCGAGCCAAATTGGTTGGGCCCATTTGTTATCATTGCAGCATATGGATCGGGGGCATATCAATTGTCAACATCAGAAGGGGACCTGCTTGAAGATCCAACCAACAACATCCACCTGAAGAATTTTTATGTCTGAAAAACATCAAAAATAGTATAAAAAGTCCTACAAAAGTACAAAAAAAATCAAAAAGAGCAAAATTCAAAAAAAATCAAAAAGAGCAAAATTCAAAGAGAGAAAAATTCAAAACAAATCAAGAATCAAAAAATTCAAAAAGAGCAAAAAGAGAAAAAATCAAAAAGAGAAAAAATTGTTGCCTTGATGAAAACTTGGCAAACAAGCGTCTTGGTAACAGCAAAAAATTCATAAAATCAGGAAAAGTGCAATAAAAACAAATGGTGAAAACCTGGCAAACAGGCATCGTTTGTGATTTATTTTGGCTCTCTCATCTATTAGGATACATTCTGCATATCCATCTTTCATCAGCATCACATACATGTCTAGCCATCACATTTGCATCATGCATCCACATATTTCCTTGAAACGATAAGGGTTTCATCATGGCTTGATGGTTAATGTTATCCTTAGTAGTATTTTGTGTCTAATCAAGAGATAGAGTGCAAGGTCATTGGGGGCAATTCACTTCTCAGAACTTCTTTTTGGCAGACAATCAACAGCATACATCAAGCATTTGAAATATTTGAAACAACAAATTATCCATTCAATAACTGAGTCTAAACAATGGTTTGATAGAAAATTGAAACAAATTGGATGATCTTAATCTGAATAAATTAAATGACAAACTTAAGGCATAATTTTAAATTGTTGTTTTTCATTTGATGACATCATGTCTTTGGAGTGGTTCAATGATGTACTGAACTAGAATCACAAGGAAGGAGTATGATTTTTATTTGCTTGTTTTTTGTGAGCTAGTCATTAGTATTATGTAGATTTTTCATAGGACATTTCTCTACAACATATCATTGATGACATTTCGGAATTTGCATAAGAAAATGATTAAGTTTTGTCTATTTCTGCAAGCAGTACTCAAGTCATCTTGGTTCAATTATACCTTGATGCTTGTATTAACTTGCTACATCAAACATCATGGAAGCAGTACTCAGGTCATCATTGGTGCTAACATACCCTTTCATGCTTGTACTAACTTTCAACATATCAAAAGGCTTAATGATGAAAATCACGTGCAACATTGGCTAATGGAATGACAAACAGGAGAATGGTTCATTTACTGCATTCTAGGATTGCATGATTCGTTTAAATTTGCATTTAGGGGTTGTTTAATAGATTTTTGGAGGTTTAAATTTATTTTTCATATATCTTTTAAAAGACATCAATTGAGTACACTTGGACATTTATTGCATGTCATTTCATCATTTTTCATTATCATTTCATTTTTACATTTGTATATTTCCATTATCACATCATTTCATATCATTATCATTATCATTATCATAAGGTCTCATTAAGTTTATCATGATTCATTTTAGTTCATATACATATCATTTTCATATCATGTGCATACCATTTTCATACCATGTGCATAGTATTCATTAGTGCATTTCATTTATTTCATCTCATTTATATCATTTCACTTCATTTTCACATCATTTGCATTATCATTTATTTCATCTCATTGCATTATCATTTATTGCATCTCATTACATTATCATTTATTTCATCTCATTACATCTCATTTCATCATAACTTTTCATTTAGGTCATCATTATCATTTCATTTCATTTACATATTTCCATTCTCATATCAATTCATATCACTTTTCATTTTTCATCATTATTAGGTCTCATTCATATTAATCATTATCCATTTAGTTTGCATCATATCATGTGCATATCATTTTTAGGACATATCATTTTATTAAAATCATTCATTTTATATCATTACATCTTAGATTTTGCATCCATTTCATTCATTACATACATCATATAGGAAAATCATTTAGATTGCATCATAATCATCATGTTAGAAATCATTTCATCATAACACACATTACATCATATCATCATTGCATCATCATACATTGCATAAAATAAAAGCATCATCATTTGCAATTCATATCAAAGTGAATATATCATCATCCATAATCATAAATGACATAGCATATAGAAATAAAATGCATACATGAATCCATAACACATTCATATCGAATCACCACTGCATATCATAAATCTCATCAGAAACAAATGTCTAGGTGTACAAGGATATCAAATGTTTAAACAAGATATATAAAATACAATGGAAAGATGTGACAATCAGTCATCACTGAGGGGCATCTAGGTGTGGAGCATGGCTACTGCTACCTCTTGAGGTGGTGGGTCTCGTTGGATCTCTTCTGCCAGAAGTCATGATCTCTCATCTGATGGGCTATCCCACACTCTTGGTGGCACTCCTGGTATGGTTGTGTGAGTGTGTCCATGACCGAGTACCTGACTGTGTATAGGCAATCCTCCTCTTGGGTGGCACTCCCTCAAAATATCTCATCCTATAATACTCGGCCTCCCGAGCGGTCTCCAATTCCTCTGCCACAACCTCTCCAATGGAGGTTCTCTCAACTGATCTCAGGAGTCTCTCAGCTACCCCCTCAGCTTGTATGCACCACTCCCTGAAACTATTTATCTCTACTATAAGTTGAGCTACCTGTGGGTCAGGAGGTGGTGGCTGTGTAATTTGTGCCTGTAGTTGGCTAATGGTACCCTGTGCATGCGCTAAACTACCCCAAAGAGTCTGCACCTCTGCCTACAAGCTCTCCATTTGTCCCTACGAAGGAGCCCTAATAGTGATCCGTGGGGCTGATGTACTCGGTTGATCAGTCCCTCTTCTTGTACGAGGCCTCATCTTGAATGGTACATCGAATAAATACCTCTGATCTCCACCCCCACCACCTCTATCATCCCCACTTTCATCATCATTGTCATCGGAGCTATCTGAGTCCTCCTCACCATCAACATCCATCACAACCACGCCTATATCCTCTGCCTCTGCTGGTACTTGTGCCTGTGCCTGTGGCTGTCATCATGCCCACCGTATAATTGGTCCTCCTAATAATGGGGTAGGCTCCTCTAGGCTGGTAAATGTTGGGAAGGCATGTGTGTAAAAATAGGTTGCATACTCATCTATCATCCCTGTATTTGTCACCTCTAGATAAATTTCCCAGAAATCTAGCTGCAACTCTGTGTACTCTACTCTGGTAGCCTCTATTGTAACAAATGGACCCCACTCTGACACATCCTCCTAGCGCCCGGCATAGTGTTCCACACCCTATAGCATCATCTGTACTAGACCATATTGCCTCAATACCTGCATGACCAGAAATCAATCAATAATAAACAAAGTGCGACTGATCAAATACCTTGATCTGGTGTAGTAGGGTAGCTCTACATCATCAACCCCCCAAGGATCACAATCCTGATACGATTTCTAGATGACTGTATCCATTTCATCTAACACACACCACCAATACTCTAACTTTCCCATCATAGGTTGGACAAGGGGACCTGTGTAGGCATAAACATATGGATGGCCAAGTGGGCGATCTCTCCAAACAATGGGGCAAGTGATGGCAATGTGCTTTCATGCTCATATCTGTAAAAGAGTAACTCCACATGAGATATTCTACCCATCTGTGTACACCACTTGATGAAGATCATGGTATAGATGGGCAAGAATGCACGACCCCCATGCATATCTAGTTCGATGGAGGATCATATCCTCCATAGTCCTACTCCAGCCCACTAATATTCCTTTTGACCTGCAATCAGGACAAAGGAAACCACTGATGAACCCTACTAACACCAAAGGCAGTGGGGCATAACTCTCCACCATCTTCTTCCAGGGAATCTCATATCCGGTGACATGAGGATCCTGGAAGACTCATCTCAATGCATCAGTCCCTCCAATCTCCTTCTGATCATAGATCACAAGCTCACCAACCACTGGGATGCCTAGAATCCTATATACATCCTCTAGTGTCATGGTAATCTCTCCCGTCGGCAAGTGAATGGTGTTATGCTCACTATGCCACCTCTCAGCTAGCGCCGTCAACAGTGCCATGTTGATCCTATACTATGAGATCCTCAACAATGGACTCAACTCACACTGGTATATCATCTCTAAATAAGCCTGGGACAGTTGAGGAACCAAATCCCACATGCAGGGAAATATCTCTCTGATCTGGAGGAGGTTAAAATCCTCCTTTACAACATTAAAAGCAATCACACAAGTCAATCAGCAGGGAGTACTCAAAATCATCCATTCAAATCAGTACATCAAACAACGAATTATCAATCATCTATTTGTTTTCTCAGTAAGCATGAAAGAAAATTCATCAATCAATCAATTGTATCAGCATCAGCATCAACATCAGCAATCAAATCAAATCTTATTTGTTCTTCAAGTAGGAAGGAAAATAAATTCTAATCTATTTGTTTTTCATATCGCATGGAAACAAATTTCAAATGACAAATCAACTAAATCAAATCAACAACATCAATCTATCATTTACTATTTTTTTTTCAAGCAGGAAAGCAAATTTATCTTTTTCTAATATTTTTTTTTCATTCAACATAGAATGAAATTTAACAACCAATTGGCTCAACATCAAATCATCATTACTAGATTTGTCTTTCAATCAGGAAAGAAAACTTATCATAATCATTACTATTTGTTCTTCAAGCACGAAGATAAATTTATTAGATCATTACTAAACTCAAGCTAATATGTCCTTGATGTTATTCACAGTTATCAAATTAGTTGGCTAATACAACAACAAATCATCAAGCAAAACTTTAGTCAACCTCAAAATTAAAATCGGCAAAACTCATGGATGCACTAAAATAGTCAGTCAATGCGCTAAACCAGACAATGCGCTACTTCATCCATGGATGCGCTAACACAGAACTTGGATGTGCTAAAACACCTATGTGCTATTCTATCATGCATATGCACTACTTTATCTCATCTATGCATTGATCTAGCCTATGCGCTAATCTAGCATCCTAAGCTGGTAGATTTCATCTATGCGCTACTTAATATATCCTATGCGTTATTTTAGGCTACGCACTAATCTACACATCTATGCGCTACTTTGTATGTGCTAATTTGACCAATCTATGCACTGAACTAGGGCTTGTATGCGCTATTTTAGTATTCTATGCGCTAAAACAACATTTTGAAAATCTAGAAAAATTAGAAAATTCTGACAAAATCAATCAAAAATTTCACAAAGAGGGTCCTGACATCTTATCGGAGGTCCATATGCTATTGGTCTCTAATTATGGTGGGCTTTCTCAAATCGATGGCGCTCATAGTGGATCGGCATCTCATTTTTATCTGTCAGAACTTTGAAATTTACCACAGGTTACTGTTCAAATGACAATGAATTTTTACCTTTTTTACCTTTTAAAGGGGTAAAAAGGGGGAATTATTTTCATTTTTACTATGTAGAGTGTTCTTTCATGAGATAAATCGATGAATTTATTCTCCAAATAATCACGATTCTTTCAAACATCATCACTCTCTGTCAAATCACATGATTTACCCCTGAGGGGGCATACAACATCATTAGGTAATTTTCGAAATCAGGGGCAACTTTTCGTTATCTGAAAAATTCTTTGAAGCAATGCGTGAAACACATCACTTCAAAGATGGGAAAAATGTACATATCTAAAAATGGTCACGGTTAATCAAACCTATTAATTAATTAAATATAAATTATTTAATTAATATTCTTCTAAACTCATCTACATATAATTAAATTTAATTATTTATTTATATCGTTCACCTTCTAAATTCTTCTAATTCAATTAAAAAAATAAGTTTATTTAATTATTATCATTTGCATATTCCTCTTAATTAATTAAATAAATTACATAATTTATTTATATTGATTATCATAAGTTTAAATTTGAAATTTAAATAATATTTCTTCTTCACATTTAATTAAATATTTCTAATATTTGAATTAAGCACTTTCTAATTCTTCATCTCACATTAAATTAAATATTTTAAATATTGAATTACTTTCCTTTTTCATCTCTCACACATAATTAGATATTAATTATTTAATTGTGGAAGCTTCTAAATTCATTGTCACATGTAATTAAATAAATTTATTTATTTAATTAGGAATTATCCTCAACTTTCAACCAATTTTCATAAATAAGGTGACAAATGGAAATTTGTTTCCATTTTTGAATGAGATTGGTTTTTTGGGTTGAAAACATTCTTCCACTTTCCTCTCAACTTTCCATCTTTCTCTCAACTTCTCAATCTCTCACCGTTCATCTTAACAGGTTTGAATTTCAACTGTTGATCTCCGCCAACTAGATTCTTGCCTCCAAAAATCTATAAATACAACCTTCTAGTAAGTAGATTTGATCCTAGATTTCATACACAGATACTATAGTTGCATCCAAATCAACATCTTAAGCATCTCAAGTTCATAACATCTTAGTTTTAAATTTCACAGTTTAAATCATATAGCAATAAACATGCATGTTGTATAACATCTCATTCTCTCAAGTTGTCATTTCAACAAGTTGTTGCTTACACAACTAAGAGCCAATAACTTTAATCAAATCCTTGGAGATAGAGGACAATGAGACGCATTTTAAGGAGCTTACGTTATTAGAGTTTTCTTTGTCTTTGTAAATTAGTTTCTTTCAATCTAATGTTTCATTGGTGTGTTAGTTTATCTTCTTAATTAGTACACTTATTCTAACAACACAGTACCCTATCAAAGTTCTCAGGAGGGTAACTTTGGTATGGTTTGTATGATGGGAAGCCGACACACTAGCATGAATTTCTCATTATACGGTGGGAAGCCAACACACTGGCATGAATTTCTCACTAAACCACTTCTTTGGGACTTCTCACCTGACAGATAGCCATAAGTTTTGTTGCCTCGGAGTGAGTATGTGATTTTTGGACAAACAACCTAGATATGATCCACAACGAACTAGACAAATGGTTGAAGCTTGATCCACTCTTTTTACTTTTTCTTATTCTCATTCTTCCTTTATTTCTTGGCATTGCATGATTGTGTATCTTGTTTTGTTGCAAATCATACACCTTGTGTGTGTTCTATTGTGCTTATGTTGGTTTGACTTAGGATCTTGGATCCTGGGGGCTTGCACAACCTCCTTTGATCTTTTTCATCCTTTTCACTCCACATTGGTACAATTGGACCCCTCTCTTGAATTTCTACTTTAGTGCACGAGTTTGAAGCAAGTTCATCCTCTCACTAAAGTGGGGGCTAAATGTAACATAGAAAATTGTATACTCTTGAAGAAAGAGACAATTTTGTGCCTAATTTGGTCTTGTTCTAGACATCCTATCCCTGATTATCCTTTGCATCATCATTAATAGGTCCCTTATGACCCCATATTATGCATCCCAAGGCTTATTTTGATCAAATACCTGACTAAATCATCATATAAACTTAATTTATGCATTCCCTAATATCCCAGATGGCAAAAGAGCCCCTGTGGGACTAAGTCACCCATTTGGGTGAATTAGTCACATCTATGTGGGGCTAAGTCACCCATCTTGGTGACTTCTTCCTATTTGAGTTGTTTTTAGGGTTTGAGCAAAAACAAATTTGGATTTAAGTTTTATTTTTTCTCCATGTCGTCCTTGGGGATCAAATTAACAAGCATTTTAGGTGGATTTCCTATATAAACAAGCCTCTAAATCATAATTCATGACTCATTCATTATTCATTCATGATTCATCTTCCATCTCAAGCCAAGCAAGCTAGGGTTTCAACACTCTAATTCATCAAGGCATCTTTCCAAAGCATTCAAGGGTTGAATCTTCATCCATTGTTGTAGAAACTCAAGATCTATTCTCATGTAAAGTTCTTAATTCTATTATTTCATGTTCATTATTTATCTTATTTCTTCATTTTTGTTTAATTACCTAATAGGGGTTTGACCAAGGCAAGCCCCCATGCCCTAACATGCAATATTTTTCTTTCTTTCCTTGTGTGTTTGTAGATTTAGGTACCTTGAAGGCTTTGAAATCATTAAAGGATAGGTTGCAAGCTTGATGAAGACATCTCCTTGTTGGCTAAGGAAAAATATCCACTAAAACTCACTCTGAGTGCTGAAAAGAAGAGTTTTAGATCCAGATACTTGGAGGAGAAGAAAGTGTAGACTGAGAGCTTTCGGTTCCACTTTCATATTTTTAGAGAAGCCAAAGTGGACTAAGTTACCATTAGTGGCGAATTAGTCCCACTGCACAATTTTTTCTGTAGATTGGAATACCCTTTTGGCTGAAATGGGCTTTGGTGAAGTTTTCCAAATTTGGGACTAGGTCACCTAGAATAGTGAATTAGTCCCATTAGGTCAAAATTCTAGATTCAGTAGTATTTCTAGTCTCCATTCTAGTCTCCAACACATTTCCAAGTGCACACCTTCTATTTCACAGTTTTATGTTCTTCATAGTCATTTCTAGGTCATTTTGTACATGTTTGCATATCACATTGCATTTATTTTTCCAAGTTTACACTTGGTGGTGAACCCCTCCTATCTATTTTCATCCCCAAGAACTCTCCCTTTGATAGATTTCAATCTCATTTGTATTGAAATCTCAAGTGATTATTCTTGAATGAAGTATGGATCTTTGTCCCTTCCCCTTTAGGTACAAAAACCCTAGAGGTGTAAGAGGTAACAAAAATATACGATACAAAAGGATTTAAAGTATATCAAATGGATATAAAATCTTCATTTCTAAATGGAAATCTTGAATAGGAAGTATATATTGAGCAACCAAAATTTTTTAATCTATCAGAGGATTATGATTATGTATGTAGATTGAAAATTAGTGTATGGTCTAAAGAAAGCACCAAGAGCATGGTATTCAAGTTTGGATTTGTACCTACAACAAAAAGGATTCAAGAAGGGCTATGTTGATAATAACTTATATCTTAATTATGAATATGAGAATATGATCATTATTGTAGTATATGTGGATGATATCATACTTTGTGGTAACAATGATGTAATGTTTAGAATATTTTCTAAACACATGTAAGATGAGTTTTAAATTTACATGCTAGGAGGACTTAGATTTTTTCTTGGTTTGAAAATGACACAAATTGATAAAGGTATATTCATATCTCAAACCAAGTATGCAAAAGAAATGCTTAATAATTTTGGAATGGAGGATAGTAGGCGAGTTAGTACTCCCATGATTACTAGTTGCAAGTTAAGAAAATTAGATGAATCCCCAGATGAAAATCAGACAATATATAGGTCAATGATTGGTAGCTTGTTGTATTTAACTGCATTATGACCAGATATTATGCAAGCATGATGTTTAGTTGCAAGGTTTCAAGCTACACCAAAATAATCTCATATCAATTTAGTGAAAATTATTTTCATATATATCAAAAGTTTTGTTGATTATGGGTTATGGTATCCCAAGAGAAAGGATTTTTGTTTAACATCATACATAGATGCAAATTGGGAAGGAAGTGTCGATGACATGAAAAGCACCACTAGTAGAGAATTCTTTTTGGGAAACACATTAGTTTCATGGATGAGTAAGAATCAAGAATCAGATACTCTATCCACATGAGAAGAAGAGTGTGTAGTAGTAGAAGCATGTTGTACTCAAATTATTTGGATGAAATGGACACTTAAAGATATTAAGGTTGTGTACCAAGAAGCTATCTCCATTCTTTGTGAAAATTCAAGTGCCATCAACATCTCTAAGAATCTTGTGATGCACTCTAGAACTAGATACATATCTATTAAGTATCACTTCATTAGAGATAAGGTTACACACAAGGAAGTCTTCATGGAGTATGTTCCCACCAAAGAACAAGTGGTTGACATTTTCACCAAGCCTCTTCCAAAGGACCAGTTTGAACATCTGAGGTAGAAGTTGGGAGTTGTTTCTCCCACCTCATTGCACTAACTTTTTTTGAGATGGCATGGATCTAGGGGGGGCCTCAGTTGTATTTCATTCCTCCCTAGACATAAAAAGAAGAGATAAAGAAGTATATATATGGTCTTATAAATTTCTAATGACTTGATGGATTTTGGAGTACAAATACATTCTTTCTCTTCATATGATTTTTCAAAGGGGGATCATATCATTTTCATAATAGCTAGACCCTTTTCCATTGATTTCAAAGGGAGAGAAAAATTGAGCAAAATAATCTACTCTTTTGGGAGTAATTAAAAAAACAACTCCCTGTTTCTTATAGGTGATGATATGTCTTAGGGGAAGTTGTGATAGTGACTTATGCTCTAGTATAATATAATTGTTTATGTTTCAGTTCATAGTATTCAGGTTTTCCATCAATGAAAGAGGGGGAGATTGTTGGAATATTGTTGTCATTGGTGTCAAAAGGAGAGAATTGCATTGATGTCAACATGTGAGATCAGTGGAGAAACAGAGGTCAGGTTCAAGATGTTATGGTTTTTTATCAAAAGGTTATATATTCAAACACCATCGGGGAGACTTCAAATTTTTGAAAGGAAGTGCTTTAGTGTCTATTCAACATTATGTTGACAGTTTACAAAATTGGTGGACAAGTCTTCATCATGTTGATAATTAGTGTTTGGCGGAACTATATAGGATGTCTTAGTCCCAGTTTTCTTGGTTGTGTGTCCTTGATTTTTGGACTGGGACTAAGACACCACCTATGGTGTCTTTATCCTTCAAAGTTCTTGGGACCCTCTTTTCAAATGTGCCTTAAAGAAACACCTTTTTGGAATTTGTGCTGCAAGTTTGAAGCCTCAAGACTAAGACACCACCTAGGGCATCTTAGTTCCCCTCAAGTTATTTTTGGGACTTAATTTCAAATCTTGACAGTATTTTGCCTCCTTTAATTAATGATTTCATATGTCATCTTTTTGTGGTGTAATTTTGGGAAATTAAGCATGGATAAGTATAAATACAAGGCTATTCCACTCATTTTCAACTAACAAGCATTCAAGTATTCATCCTAATAGAAAATTTGAGTTCACAAGAGAATCCAAGAAAAAATCATCAAGAATTTGGAGCCATCATCAAGATTCAAGCATCATGTCAAAGATATTCTTGCATCATGTGTTTTTTTGAGCTAATATTTGTGATGTAGAGTTTTGATTTAGTATTCAAGATCTACATTCAACCTAGCCAATTCATACAAGTTTTGTAGGTTTCATAAGAAGGGTTTGGTGAGTTGCAACATAGCACTTTGTTCATTCATCATTTCCCTTCATATTTAATTTCATTGCAAGTTTTAATTACCAATTAGGGCTTTGACCAAGGTAAACCCCCATTTGCTAACAATCAACAAGGTTTTCCTCTCTTGTGTATTTATGTTTTCATATTTAGGTTGAAGATCAGTTGAAGTGCAAAGTTGTAAAGTTGCAAAGTTGCATTGCAAAGTTTTCATCTTCATGGAAAGTCACCTACAAGTCAGATCTAGAATTTTCAAGACTCGAGATCTAAGAAGAATGAAGTGTAGACATTGAACATCAAGATCACATTTTGAAGTTGCAGAAATTCAGATTGGGACTAAGTGTAACACCCCTTCATTTTTCTCTTTGTATCAGACAGTTTCCTACTCTGCTATGCTTTATTTTCTGTTAGCACTTTGAATATGCTATACTATGATGCTTGATTACTATTTGATTGCTAACTATATAGCGATGTGTATTTTATGTTATGATGTGATGTTACCTTGTTTTGATGTTATCATTATGACCTGATTTTGATTAGCATAATGGTTATTTGAATTAATATTGTTTTATGCACATGAGTAGATTATTGATGTTAGAATCATTAGTTTTGTGATATTGTATTGGTGAAGGGGATGGAATTGCATCACTCACTTACAAGCTCCCTACGATTCTGTGATTCTCTCTTCACAGTGTGTTTTATGATATATATATATATATATATGCATTTTCGATATATGCCTTTTTTACAGGTTTGTAGGTATAGGACATAAACTCCACCTGGTTTCACATTTTTGAGTGTGTCCATTGCCCAATGGTAATGTTGATTGGGATATAGTAGCTAGGATTCTTCTGTCAATTCCTTACCCTAGTCATAGTGTGTCACCGGTTCTAGTTGGTTTTAATGTTAGTTAAATGTTGTTTAATTTTTCTTTGAAATTATTTATGTTGCAAAGTTTGTAAAAGATAAATAATGGATTTAAAATATTCTAGATGATTATTAAATTAATCTAGTTTTAATGTTAGAAGATGTTAATTAATTAATTTAATCTAATTGGTAAATAATCTAATCTTGGGATTATATTATTTTATTAATTAATTAAATTAGTTGAATTAAGTTAGATTAGAAATGTTAAGTATTTTAGAAATTATAATATGTTTTTAATTTTTTTAAATATCTTGAGGATTTGGTGCAATTTGATTTTAAAAGATATTTTGGGTTTTCAACATGTGTTTGAAAAATTTATGAGGGTTGTTGGGAAAATTTAATCACAGAGAAATTCTTGGCTATAATGGAAAGAAGTGAGAAGCTTCTTCACGAAAGAAGGATAGAGGATATTTGGTTGGGAAAGAGGTTTGCGAAAGGAATTTTTTTTGCGATTGCATGCCTTGGTAAAATTTTTGGGAAAAATATACAGTCTCGGGAAAGTTTTTGTGTTCTGGTATTTTATTTGTTCTGGAGGAAGCTCTGGTTGATCTAGGAAAAATCTTGGATCTATGGAAGAGGTGTTGCACTAATTCAGTAGTAAGGGAATCTTAGTCCTCTCAAGGGTATTTTTTAGATATTCTTTCAAATTATGTTCTGATATCCGAAGATTTTGTATCTTTCTCGATAAACAATAGCGAGACTAAGACAATAGTAAGGGCATATTCATCCTCCCTAGCATATTTTGACAACATTTTTACATTTCCATAATCCTTATCACATTTTGAGACTTCCCAAGTACATACATCCTAGCTTACTGTTACTTAATTTTGTCATTTTCACTCATCATTTCGCTTGCATTACTAGGTTTTTTGAGTTGAATGTTAAGTTGTCTTTACCAATATTTTTCTTTGTGGTGAACCCTTCAAAGCCTAAAGAAGCCCCCTAGATCTTCCTTATTCAGAATTGACTCATCTTTGTGTTGATAGTCAATCCAATTTGGGATCCTAGGGCATCCTTCCTTCTTTGAATTTTAGTGGGAGAAAAGTGGTGTTCTATGACCTAGGTTATAAAGAATTCATTTGCCCTATTAATCATTTTGGTGAACTAAATAAATAATCCAAAATCTCACCCTCAAAGTCTAAAAATTCATATACAAATGATTCATTTTTAGACACAAGTTCTAGTGATGATTGGGGATCATTATAATTTACACCCTCCTTTATGGGAGAGTGCAATATCTCACAATTTAAACCAAAACAACCTTGTGGTTCATTTTTTCAACTTGAGCATATGTCAACAAAAATTACTCCATGGTGGTTATGGGGGATATTCAACTCCCATTCCTCATGAGAAAACAAGGCATATGTCTAACAAACCTAAAAATGATTTTTGTTCTCATGAGGAAACCAATTCTTCTTAGAAGCATAAACCCCCTTCATCTGACTAGAAATATTTCTATAGTATTGGATACAATCTACCTCCTATGCATGGATACAATGAAAACATGAAGCAAACCGACATACCATAGTCTTTCCAAAAATATCTAGGTTTACCTCCATTATCTCCATTTTCATCTAAAGCATTATCATTTAGTGTTTGTATGACATCTTTCACAAATAAAGGAACATATTTTACTATTGATCAAGAGAATATCTTGTCAAGACACCTTCAGGATCATTTGATATCTCTACCTCCAAGAATATGAAATAAATTCTACTAAAAAAATTATGCATATCATAGAGTTCATAGTCAATCTACTAATGAATGTATGGCTTTAAGTGATAAAATTCAACATCCTAAGGAGTGTGCTACTCTTCCTTGATTTAAAGCACCTAATTCCTCTAATTGATACTGATTTTTGCACAAGCATGTTCGCGTCAATCATTTGAGATCATCCTTATCTTGCACTAAGTGGGGACAAGTGGTTAGGTATCCTTGTCCTTGTATATCACCTTTCATTTCCTCTTTTGGCTATTTGATCATATTCCATGTATATGTAAGAGAAAACTTGGGATGTTGATGGCATGCCTTAATTTGGATCACATGTGATATATTGAGTTTATTGGAATCATATGACCTGGCATAGGGCTTTCCAAATAAGCTCTAATGTCTTCTTCTACCTTAAAGAAATTTCTCACAACAATGTTGTTAGCAACTACTTTAAAGTGGGGGCATACACCGACACTCATGTTTCATTGTGTGATTTTCTTTCTTCTTGTGATGCATTCTTTTCTTGGTGGTGTCATTGGGTTTGATTTCCTTCGAGAGTGTGATATTTCCTTGCACTTTTCCTCTCTTGGAAACATTAAGTACAATGTTCCCTAACATGATACCTTGCATTTTTCCTCTCTTGGATATGTTAAGAACAATGTTCCCTAAGATGAGACCTTGCATGAACTAAGAAAAATCCCTTCAAATATCCCTCTTTCTTTTTGTGTTGCATCTTTGTACCTTATTAAAGTCATGGAGGTATGGATTTGGTATGGGTCCTTGGGCATCACCTAGTGAAAAACTAGCTTTACTAGCCCTTGTGAGTGCACACTTTCTTTATGTCCTTATCATAGTCGTGGGTGTATAACTTTGATATAGATTTCCTAGGGCTCAACTAGTGGACAACTAGCTTCACTAGCCCTTGTGAGCATGTGTTTTTGTTTGCATGGTGGACAACGCATTCCACTTGTAAACCTTTTTGGAAAAAGATCCTAGACCCAGTCCATAATGTATTGGATAGACAATCGAAGCTTGATCTGTTGCATTTTTATTTTTCCTTTTTCCTTTCCTATCTTTGATGGTGTAGGATTGTGATATGGTTATGGCTTAATATATCATTCATAGGTGTGTTCCTTTGTTCCTATGTTGATGTGTCATAGGATCTTGATCTTGGGGGCTTGAACACTCTCTTGGTTATTGTCATCATATCTTACTATCATTCATACAATTGAACCCCTCTTGATTGTGTGGTTGGCTACTTTAGTGTGATTTTGAAGCAAATTCATCCTCTCACTAAAGTGGGGGCTACATGTAGTGTAGGAAAATGCATACCCTTGCATTTTCACACTTTTTTGGGCCTACCTTTCTTTATTTATCTTTATTTATGTCTTAATTGGTCCTATTTTGCATCCACAAGCCTAACAAATTATAGCTTTTTATGGCTAATCCTGACAAACATCAAAGGATAAATGATAATTTAATGATATTGGTTGTGTGTCCCTGATTTTGGGACTAGTACTAGGACACAATCTAGGGCATATTTTTCCTCCAAAGGTCTTGGGACCCTCTTTTCAAATATTCCTTAAAGAGGCCCCTTTTTGGAGTCTATGCCCTGAGTTTCAAGCTTCGGAACTAAGATGCTACCTAGGGCATCTTAGTCCCCTTCAAATTATTTTCGAGATTTAATTTCAAATATTCATGAGATTTAGCCTCCTTTAATTAATAATTTCATATGTTGACTTGTTGTGGTGTAATTTTAGGATATTAAGCATGGATAAGTATAAATACATGGTTCTTCCACTCATTTTCTCCTAACAAGCATTCAAGTATTTATCCTAATAGAAAATTTGAGTTCACAAGAGCATTCAAGAGAAATTCATCAAGTATTTGGAGACATCATCAAGATTCAAGAATCATGTCAAAGATATTCTTGCATCATGTTTGTTTTTGAGCTAAAATTTGTGATGTAGGGTTTTGAGTAAGTATTCAAGATCTACATTCAAGCTAGCCACTTCATACAAGTTTGCAGATTTCATAATAAGGATTCGGTGAGTTGCAACATAGCACTTTGTTCATTCATCATTTCCCTTCACTATTCCATTTCATTCCAAGTTTTAATTACCAACAAGGGATTTGACCAAGGAAAACCTCCATTTACTAACAATCAACAAGTTTTTACTCTCTTGTTTGTTTTTGTTTGCAGATTTAGGTTGAAGATCAATTGAAGTGCAAAGTTGTAAAGTTGCAAAGTTGCATTGAAAAATTGTCATCTTCATGGAAAGTCACTTACAAGTCAAATCTAGAAGTTCAAGGACCCGAGATCTTAGAAGAAGGAAGTGCAAACATCGAACCTCGGGATCACATTTTGAAGTTGCAGAAATTAAGATTGAGACTAAGATAGAAATAAGGGTTTCTTAGTATTTTATTCTGACATTTGAAGATTATGTATCTGCCCCGAAAAACAACAACAAGACTAAGACAAAAATAAGGGCATCTTAGTCCTCCCTAGCATAATTTGACAACATTTTTGCATTTCCAAAATCCTTATCACATTTCAAGACTTCCCAAGTACATACATCCTAACTTACTGTTACTTAATTTTGTCATTTTCACTCATCATTTGGCTTGCATTACTAGGTTTTTTGAGTTGAATGTTAAATTGTCTTTTCCAAGATTTTGCTTGGTGGTGAACCCTTCAAAGCCTAGAGAACACCCTAAGTCTTTGTTCTTGAGAATTGATTCACCTTTTCATTGATAGTCAATCCAATTTGGGATTAGGGCATCCTTCCTTCCTTGAATGTTAATGAGAGAAAACTTGTGTTCTATGCCCTAGGTTATAAAGCATCTCTTTTCCCTATTAATAATCTTTATAGGAGATTCACATCCTCATTTTCAATTGCATGGCGATGACCTCATCAAGTGGACCTCGCACGTGGGAAATTGGCAATAGGTCGAGGAAAAGGTAAAATATTGGTAGGACCGAGTGAGTGGTCTCTTTGATGCTCCAACAGAATCTCATCGAAGTGATCTACAGTTTTCAGAGTGAACAATGTTTAGTCTCCTTGATGTGGTGATGAGCGATGTCAAAATAAGATCGACGTCTAAAAAAAATGTAAGGGAAGGCTCATCTTACGAAAGTGTTTTAAAGGTTGAAAATAGGGGAAGAATCATGGATCATGGCATGTAGAGGAAAAGTTAACGGTCATAATTTTAAGCTGATGATTTCAAATGGTAAAGCCTATGTATGGGGTTTCTAACTAGCAGTCGACTAGAAGAATGAAATTAATTAGTCTACTTGCTCCAACAATCAATTTTATTGGTGATTTAAATTGTAGAACAATGGCACAAAGTGCTAAGTTAACTAAGATGGGGCTCAAATCCAATGATTAGAATAATACATTAAATGCATATCTTATCTTCGGGTTTACATATCACCAATATTAGAATATTTTTTGAAAAAATAATTAATATGGGTATGTCTTGATGGACAGGTAGATTTTTGATGAAGTGAGCGGGAAAACCCTAATAGAAGTATCTAGTTGCATTGGTTAGTGGTATAGAGCTCAAGAAGGTGTTTGAAAGTATTGAGAAAAGACTACAACAAGGATTAGAGTGAGAAGAGGGGAGATAATAGGGGTCTGTAGAGGAAGAGAGTGAAGAGGTGAGTTTTAGACAGAGAATGCACTTAGCCTAAATAAGTTGAACCAAAACAAAAATTAAGAATTTTGATTTTGGGTTTACATCCAATGAGTAGAACAAATAATGTTTTATCTTGTTGCACCTGAAAAGTAAAACCCCTTGATTATGTTTTATCCATTTTGTTTGGGTTCTTCTCATTCAATTTGGGGCATTATGAAAATAGAGATATATTGTTGAGTAAGCTATAGATGTAGAGAAAATAGGTGCAAAAAAGGAAAAAGATATAGAGCAAATAAAGAGGTGCTCAGCAAGGGAAGAGTTGCAAAAAGTGCAGCATACATGTATGTGCAATTACAAATAAGTTGCAATATAGAATTTTCATCAAAATTGTATAATCTTGTATTATGAATCTGATTAGTGTGTGCCATCAAATATCCACGTAAGAGCTCAGATTAGGAAGTGGGTGCTTCCTTAGAGTGGATGATCCTAAAACCAGGGGATTGGTTTCTCCTTAGGGTTGGTTCCCTTAAACAATTGTAAGTGAACTTCATGCTTGTGAGGTTGGATTAGGACAGTAGATCCTAGCAGCATTTTTACTATGGTTTTTCCCAATCTTGGTTTTTCCATGTACATTTGGTGTTATGTGATGATTATATGAGTACCCTATCATGTGTGTGCTTATTAAGTCTTTATCTGCATATGAAGAATTTAAATGGTTAATCTATACTAAGTAGGACATGGTAAAAAATGGAATATCTACTTATTCACCCCCCTCCTAGTAGACTATTGTGTTCCAACATAAATTGCTACTTGTGGTGTATGAGTCCTAGTATACTGGATATTTTAGACATTTCCAACAGATCCTAATTTTCCAATTCTAGATTCTAGTTTTTTTCAAAAACCTTAAACTAGCACTAAATCACCTAGCCTGGCGTATGAGTCCCAATGTTCTTTAAAAGTTAGATTTTCAAGATTTCAGACCTTATGCTAAGCATATTTAGTTTTCTAGGTGCACCTTTGTACTTTCTCAGTTTATTGTTATGATTTTAGTTCATTTCTAGGTCATTTACTTAAGTTTTGCATATCATTTACATTCCTTGTCTTTCCAAGCCCTAGCTTGGTGGTGAACCCCTTTTTAGTCTTTAATCACACCCCTAGGATACCTTATTCTAGATCTATTTCCCTCATTCCATCCCTAGATTGATATCTCTAAGGTTTCCTTCAGTGAAACTTGTAGGAAATTTGTTTTTCTATCTCCCAAAATATAGAGAGACTATTTTCAATGTTTCATTTTGGTGAACCTACCCTTTAGAATAACTTATTTTTTGATTTGGGGTGTATCATAGTCCTATATATAGCTTTTATTAACTTTGCATTAGGTCTTGCATTAGTTAATTTTCATCTAGGGTTTCTAAATCTTGCATTAGTGAAAGTGCGTATAGGTTGCATTTTTGTATCTTGCATCATTGAAATTCACTTGAAATCTATAATTGCATTTAGTCTAGACATCATTCAAAGTAGAAAACCTAACATTCAATTACAATTTTCTAAAATTTGTGCAAAAAAATTAGTTTGGGACTCATATGCCCCTTTGGGTGATTTAGTATTAGTACAAGAGATTTTTCCTAATTTCTAGGTATTCTGTGTTGATTGTTTATCAACACTTAAATCCTTCAAAATCCCTGATTGGGACTCGTATGCCCGTCTGGGTGATTTTGTCCCGTGTTATATTTTAAATTGCATTTTTCAGCATTAAAAACTTTGTTTTTGTGTTTCTATTTTCCGCTGTTAGATTTTTGTTTTAGTTTAATGAGTTTTTATTTCATTTGTTTCATTGTGTCTAGATTAATTTGGTTCATTTTATGCATTTCTTAATTTCAGAATTGCATTTATCAAACTTCATTCTAGGTTATTACATTGCATTTCATCATGGATATGTACTTTGGTAAGCTTTGGATGTCCTTGAAATCATGAGTGGATGTGTCAAGATTTGTTTTTGGAAATGACCCTAATGAAATTAAACTCGATCATGCTCACTCAACTCCTAATGCATGTCCTCCTCATGTTTTTGACATCATTGGAGAAGATGATGACAACATGAACAACTTCATAAGTGATTTCCTTAACAATTCCTTGAGACTAATGCATCATTTTATCCTTCTATGAAACAATCAACAACTCTTGAGATGTTTGGTATTTTTCATCTTTAAGGTGAAACACAAGATGAGCCCAAATTCCCTACAATAGGTGAACCTTGTTCCTCTAATCAAGAAAACATTCAACAATCATATGTTAACAAAGTGACCAACATTCCAATCAGCCTAGAAGAGACATATGGAAAAGGACTCACAATCTTAAGAAAATGGGGATATGATACAACAAGTGAACATGAAATTCATCAACTCTTAGAAAAAATACCAACCGAAGATACCAAAGGGTTAGGATAGCAAGATCCTCCTCCTAACATAAGTGTCCTCCTTCCTAAAGAACAACCAATGCATCGTAATGATGATAAGGATGATAGGATCATATTAGGTCCTCCTCCTCAACATCTAACTCAATAAATTGGTGAATCTAGCAAGCAAAAAAGGCCTTACAAACTAAAGAAACTACAATTCCCTTGTGTTCTATCTGCAACTATGGTAGAACTACTAGATTTTTTGAAAACTTGTGTTGAATTTTTCCTTGCCATGATGTTGAGCTTTTGTGCTCAATGGTAGGCTTTAGGGTTTTAGGTTAGAAACCCTCTTTTCAAAATTCATATGGTCATGAATGTTGAGCATTTTAATTCTCTGTTAACTTTCTACACCTGGTTACTAGTCATTTAAGTTGTAACCTGAGCCACTAAATTCATTATTCATATTGGCCTTTCTATATAGGTCTGTTGGTCACCATCTGTGGGTTTATAATTTTAAATTTTCTATGGTAGGGCTAAATAGTTCATGTTTAAAGACTTGGGTATTAAGTATTTTTCCCTGAGGGTTAAGTCTCATTGACCTAGTCCTAGCCCCATATTTAGAACTAACTTTGTCACATGTGCAGATATTTGATGACCATTTGATTTCAATGGTTGATCCTGGCCATTCCCCGCTAGCCCCGTGAGGAGTGTTGGTGATGTCACATAGAGGCTATGGGGTCAGCGAGCTATTGACATATATACTGCAATAGGTGTGGGCCCCAATCTTCACTATTGAACCTGGTGTATTAAACTTTAAGATCAATGACCAAGATGAGACAATGAGATTGAATCTTATTCATTCCCCATGCACCCGATAGGATTAAAATATTACTTTAATAGAAGTTGAGGGGTCAACAGGTTGTCACCACATGAATTCTAAGGATGCATGGAGAAAAAGAGGTGGTGCCCAAGAGTGGATGAGTTGGTTTCTAGTTGGTAAAATCTCATTGGTTGATGATGTGTGCCTTACTTTGATTGAAATTCAAATATCATTGACTCAACCTGAGCCGTCAGAAAGGCTATTTCAATGGGAGATCAATGATGGACATTCAAAATAAAAGGTATGAAAATGGTAGCCATTTTTGCTTCATGTGAGTGAGAAATAATGGTGGAAATGACTTCCAAAGCTACCCATTTTCACTTAAACTAGATGTAATTGATTGGTTTTTGCATAATTGAGAGTTGTGAACAAATTTGGAGCACACATGAGATTGAGAAAAGGCATTTGTAGAGTTCAGCATAGTCAACATCAGGGCTTCCTATGAGTAAAAGTCGTAAGTAAAATAAATGCATTTTTATGCTTTATTCAAACCATCTAAAATTAGGGTTAAAATTCACTATGCTTTTAGTCAAATTGGATTTTGTGCTTTGTTTTAATTGTTTTACCAAGATTTGAATTTTCTTTAAAAGGTCACAATTATGTCAAACCTTTCAAATTTTGCACTCTCAAGCCTAGGCCTAGGTTTGAATTGAATAGCTAGGTTTTAATTCTTTTGTTCCAAAACCCCAAATCAGTCTGACCTCCTTTTCACCACCAATGGTGCCCAAAACACAAACCACTAACTTTGTAACTGCATCCAAATTGATCTCCCAAGATATAGTTGACCAGTTGAAACCCTCCACAAATCAAATGGTTGAGGGAAAATTTTTGTTCTATGGCCCTAGAATTAGAGAAGGATTAATGGACAAGTAGTTCTCTATTAAGGATATCAAGGTTCCTTTCACTAGATGGAAATTATTCTAGCACTAGTTTGAAAATAGAAATCTTGGGGTTCCTATTTGCAATCCTTGGAGATTATACATGGGAAATCTAGTAGTTCCCAATGTATACATGGATATCAACTTATTAAAATACATTGCTACAAGATATGACCCAGTCTCAAGGGTTATCAGAGCATTTGATAGTAAGGAAATGTTGAAGATAACCAAAGAAGAAACTGTAGATATTTTCCAATTTCATGAATGGAACAAGCACATGATTCCCTCTGATATGAGTGTTTTCTAAAAGGAGTATGAGAATACCAGGGTGTTTCTTAGCACAAAAATGATACCTATACACATCGCTAGTACTGGGACTAAGAAGAATATGAAGAAAATAAGGATTGGTAAGGATGATCTTGAACCCTTTCCCATGAGATATTTTTCTAATTACTTCAATAATACTATATACTCCTTGTGCTAGATCATTGGTTTTACCACACCTACCACCTTTCAAAAGGAATAGAGTTATATGGTAGTACATTTACAACACCCAGCCTTCAATATATTTTATGACTATGCCACTGATTTGTTAGAATGCATCCATAAGGGTTTGGTTGATTTAGAAGCTAGAAAGGGTTGGGTTCATTTATGGTGGTACTCTCTTTTAATGCATATGTTCTTGTATAAAGGTGAGAAGAATATGACATTGATGAAAAGGGAAGATGAAATTGATTTACTGGTCTAGTGTTGGACCTAAATACTTGACAAGGATGACTCAAAATTTGATTATGTCGTCTTCCATAATGTCTTTGCATCTAAATTGAGGAGGTTATTGATATATGATCTACCTAGGATCCCCAAGGAAATCCATGACTTCTTGAGACCCATGGAAAGGAGAACATATCTAAATTTGACCTATAATTGGGGGGATATAATCCCATATCCCAACACAATAATCTTCAGAGTTTATGGTACATGTGTGAATCCTTATGTACTACCAAGAGATGTGTCGTTGAAGATTAGATTTTTGGAGATAATGAGGAAATTAGGAGGATCTCAAATGACACACCTGCCTGAGACATAGAAAAGGGGATCATTCTTCCCATAATACACAACATTTTCCGATTTCATAATGATGAAGGGAGGATGGAATTTACTAGTGCATCTTCTTGCACCATACAAACTAAAAAGTATGTACCCAATAAATCATGACCCTAAAGGTTTTATGGATGCAATGAAGGCAAAGCATAGAAGTGGCACTTCTGAACACAACGTTTATTACCCTGAGGACGTAATCAAGATTTTTTCTGACTTTCAAGAGCAGGAGGAGAGGAAAGAAAAATATTTGGCTTTCAGTAAAATGGTGGATAATGTTAAGAAATCTAATCCCAACTATGATCTTATGCTCAATATCAAGAGTGAATTCATTAAAATGGTGCATGTTATGAATAATTTTGAGGGCATAGTGGGTATCTTAGGGGAATAGCATGTGGCTACAAATAAGGGGAAATCAATGAAATTTGAAGAAGATCCAAATACATTATTTGAGGAAAGAACCACTTACCAACTACCACAAAAATAAGAATATACTCCAGAAAGAAGAATATAGTAGAGAAAAGGAAAACATTGCCAACCCCTACTATGTCAGAGGGATTAGGGGAAACTTCTCTAGAGAGATCAGTGCTTCCACCACCAAGACAGGCTCCATCCATGTTGATTGATGTAGATTCACCCCTTGGCAGTCCTGCTCCACCACAATAGCCACTTGCTAAGAAACAAAAGATTGAGGTTAAAGGGGTAGTTGACTACCCTGATATAGAGGAGAATGGTATTCTTATCACTCCTAAGGAAATTCCATAGGGGATACATTATCCCATAAGGGAGGTTGCCTCAAGTTCAAGAGAAAGTGGCCTTAGACTTGGAAAGGTTGATCTTCGTGGTTTAAATAATGGAGATGATCTGAGATAAGAGGCTTGTAAAGAATTTATGGAAGATGATTATTTTATTGAAACCAAGGAATTTAGAGATTTCATATGTGGAGAAAAAGCCTCAGAATATTCAAAAAATATGGCTAGAGAAAGGAGCTTACACTTGAAACTTCTTGAAGTTACTATTCAAGAAAATGTAAGGAAGGTTATGAAAGAGGAGTTCCAAAGCATTACAGCTAAGGAGGCCAAAGAAATTGTGAAAAAGAGTGGTGTATTGATGTTACCTAAGTGGGATATTACCAATGTAGTGGTGTTGGACACCATAAGGAGGTCTGAAAATCCCTTGTTTCAAACTAAAGAAGAGGCAATATTAGCATTGCAGGGATCAACATTCAGTGATGAATGTGATGCATTGGTAGTCTGGTCACTATCTTTGGGATCCAAAAAGCCAATAGTTGTTGAGCTAGCTGCCTTTAGTGGACAATTGATGATAAATAGATTCTCTGACACTCCAACCTCAGAAAAAATTGATAAGATGGTAAATGTTGCAAAATTTACTAAAGCAACAGTTAGAGCCTTACTCTTGAAAGGGATAAAATTAGGGGTAAGTACAATGAATTTTATTATTATTATAATGTGATTCAAAGGAAGGTGGTAGTATTAAAAACTGATGTGGAATTATATAAGCAACAAATTGAAGTATTGAGGGTACAAGGGCCAACTAGATCAATTCATGCACCTCTTGCATATCCAATGGCATAGCCTTAACCTCCTGTTCCCCCAAAAGAAGCCTTATAAATAGTGTCATATAAAATGGGTTAGGAACCACTTACAATAGAGGAACCAATCACATCAGGTGCAATTCCATCAAATGAGCCTACAAAGGAGCAACTACTCTTGTAGATTGAAGTATTGAGGAAATTGTTTTCATAGGTTCAAGACACTATGTATGAAAACAATTCAAGTATTTTTCATACAATACTTCAACATATGAATAATAAAGTTCAAAAAAAATTAAATAGTGTTCACACAAATTATTCTTTGATACTGCAAGCAATAAGGTTATCCCAAAGAGATAAGGATATTGCTATCTTGATCCTAGACAAGTGGGTTCCTAGAGTTGGTAATTTGAAATTCATGGCAATTGGGGCTAAGAAACAAGAAGATAGATATGCAAAGGTAGTCCCAAATTATAAATTTTGTGGTGATATTAAAGAGAAACATTTTTAGGGGTATGTTGCTCCTTTGGAGTAGAAGATCAAATATTTGAAGGCCAAGTATGATGAAGTAGATTTGACATTGTTTCTTTATATTATAAATACATTTGATGAGGTGAAGCCCCTGCAAACATGGAAACATCAGGTGGAAACTACTATTGTTTCTCAAGTAGCTTTCATTTGTGATATTTTTGAAATTGATATATTGACGAATACACTTGAGAAACTATCTTTCATTATTAGTTTCCTAGAAGATTTCGACAAGGAAGCCAATTTAGTGATGAAAAAGTACTCTCCATATAGAAAGAAGATGGATGAAATCATGGATTTCAATTGGACATCTGATGCAGAGTATGAGTAGTGCAAGAGGATATTTATTGATGAATTGGATTTGTAAACACAAAAATGGAGGACACATATACATGGTCAAGTATAGTACAGGTCTGGCCTTAGAGATTTCAATGCATAAAGGAGATGTGTCTCTAAATTAAAAACACTAAAATTACATGCTAATTACCAATGACAAGGATACTAACTTGGATGTTCATTCACCTTTTTCTTCCTTTTGCGTACTTTTTTATTTACTCAAAAGGAATGAATAAGATGCAAAAATTTGAAGAATATTCTTTTCAACATGTGCCTTTTGGAAGGCATGGAATTCTTCACCAACTAAAAGGAGGATTTTATTTCAATGATGAATATTCATTTTGTTTGTTGTAACTTTCCACAGGGAATATTTATCATAATGGTCAAATTAAATTGTGATATGTTTACTTCTTGGCTTGAAGCATGTTTTTCTCCCTTGCTCTTATAAAAGGGAATTTTGGGCCATTATTACGGGTCTCTTGTTGAATTCTAGATCCGAATTATGCAAATTGAGAATACAAAGAGAACATATTTGAAGTCTATATCTTAATTTTGGAGTCTAGCACATGAATTTTATTAATTGTATGGTTTCTAAGCATATCCGAGCACTAATGAATATATCATGAGTCTATTGTCTCTCCAATTTTACATTGTATTTCAATTATTAATGAAAATTTTGATCCAAGATCATTTCATTAATCTTCATTGTCATTGTGCTTTGATGTGTGTTTCAATTTAGGCTCTGGCTCAATGGATCAGTTAAAATGCTTTGATTAAATAATGAACTAATGTACATGTTTGGTGGGTTTGATAATTATTCATAGAATCTAAGTATTGATATGTGAGTTTCAAGATAGTTTAATGTGGATCATGGATGTTTAGAATTAAAATCACCTTATAGTTCAATTTGTTGTGTTTTGACTCCTTGCCTAAAGATATGGCACTGGTCGTATGTATCATTTGTATTTCCCATGGTTCTGGTTATCCAATTTGAGAAAAATATTTATAAATAATATCTTAATTGATTTACCTTTTTTTGTGGTTGGTGTTGTATAAATTCTCATTTTTAGAGGTGTTATCTTTCAAAGGAATTGCCAATTTCTTTAAAAATTCCATTTATTTAGCATTTAAATGAGAATGTATTTGTTAATTGTGCATTACATGGTATAGTTGTGTAGCAAGATTATAAGATGCACATTATGCGATTACCCTCCCTGATCTTATAGAGCTTAAAGTGCAAGAAAGAACAATTCATGAGTATTCGATAATTGAAGTTGGAAAATTCATAGATACTTGGCGGGATCTGCTTGGTTCTCTAAAAATAACCAATAGATTGGTGACTCTACTGGGGATATGGTTTAATAAAATATTTGTTCTCCAGAGTGCCTTGTCAAAGATCACTATGTGTCATAGTAATTTTTATCCATAGAGTCATTCTATTTGAATTTTTTGTGAGACACTATTCATATTTGCTCCAATTTTCCTGCCATTTTGTCTTTAAAAGCCTTTGCTCAAAGTTCAACCAGAATTGTTTAAAATTTTTCAAACCTTATCTAAGTCTGTAAATATCTTGTGAAATTTTCATAAATTGTAACACAATTGCTACAAAATTATCCCAAGCAATTTGGGCAGCGACTCTAAAGTCTTTGCACCAGTGTGTTTTGATACTTGAAGATATTAAAGAAGTGAAGAAGAGGAATAGAAGAAATTCGCAGAGGTGGAAAAGAGAAAATAAGATTCAAGCACAAATGCGAGGAGCCCATGGTCACATGAAGAAAAATCTAGAGAAAAAGTTGAAGGGAAAACTGCCCAAGAATACTCGTGGAAAATGGGTAAAAGCAAAAGAAGCAGAAGTAAGAAAGTCTACCCCTTATCCAACTCTTGAATGTGAATCTCATTCTAGTTCTAGTTCTGAATGTGATAGGAACTTGGTAGATTTTAGTGATAATACCTCACCTAAAAGAGGAGAAGTTATAATGAAAAATATTGTGAATGAGCAATGCTCAGATCAAGGCATAATGGCCATGAAGAGGAGGGAGAGAGATAGAATACAACGAGATAATATAAATGCCAGAAATGATAGGGCTATAGGGAATTTTTCCATAGCTTGTATCATAAATACCCCTCTTCCTCAAGATTTTTTGATTGGTTTTGATGATTATATTAGTGAGAATACTCCTGCCCATGTTGAAATTGTAATAAAATATGATGTCGATACTACTTTACCGGAGGAAGAGGAATTTTTTAATGATATGCAACAACTTAGAGCCAAAGAATTGAAGTGATCTTCATCACTAAAAGAATTATTACCAATGAACTTAGGAAAATGCTTTCTTACATTATCAAGAACGGGATTAGGATACCCTAGGATCTCATCAAAGCATAATTACCTATATCTTTCAATATGTAATAATCTTCTTCCAAAGGATCCCGCATGTTCATTCTGATTGTCATGATTCCTTCTCCTATCTTTTCAAAGTGTTTTGGAGGACATTGAGCTTTGGGATGATGATGTTGCAATCAAATACTTTATGCAGTCATTGATCGAAGATGCTTGATATTGGTACAAAAGATTTCCAGATGCAAGCATTGATTCAAAAGATGTTTTCTATAGAATTTTCAGAGAACAATATGGAGACCAAACCAATCCTAGGTTTAGGTTAAATTATTTTAAAAATATCACAAAGGGGAATAATGAAATGGAAATCGAGTTTAATGCAAGGTTTTAGAAATCCATGAATAGAGTCCTCGACTATTTAAGGCCTAATGAAAATGCATGCTTAGTAGTATACTGTAATGAATATGATTCAAATATATGTTACTTGCTCAGAGATTAAAATATGCAGCATTTGTGAGAAGCTTATAAGATGTAATTATACATAGAAAAAAATAGGAGAGCCTCAAGTAAGGTAGGGAAAAGAGATGACCCAAAAGACTTAAATAATACTAGAGTTCAAAATGAGAAAGATGGTAAAGCTGCAATTCTTGAGGAAAAAATAGATCAAGTGCTTAATTTGTTGCAAAACATAACAAAGAATGATAAGCCACCATTCCAAAGAAATGAAATACCACCAAGGCTACAATATTACCCTTACCACACTAATTGGAACAATGGAAAGCTAGTCCATAACAACTAGAGAAATTTTCAAACACAGGGTACACTTGACCCATTACATAAACAATCTCTAAATGTCGCTGAAGATTTACCATGGTGCATGGCATACCAATTACCTCATTATGACAACAATGTGTTGTGGCAATATCTTTAGAAGAATCACAAGATGATCAAGGATATTTTGAAACCCCTCAAGATTAAGGTGAATTAACAAATGTGTTTATGACTCCTTCCAATTTTTCCTATGATGATTATTCTTCTCATGATGAGCCTTGTAAAGGTGATGTTGATATGAAAAGACAAGAGGTAGATGTACATCATTAGCAAGTGTTTTTAGATGAAGAGGGAGAAGATGATTTTCATGTTTATAATACTGAATTGAATAATGTTTGCTTGTGGAGACCCTCAATAAAGAAATTGAAGATATGACAATGACATTGGCTAATAAAGCAATAAATAATTGAGAAATAGAGTTGTGATTGGTGATCAGGGAAAGCTAGGAAACATGTTCGTTAAAGAGAAGAAGGTGGATAAAAAAGAGTCTAAGGAAGAGGCTAAGAAAGATGTGGTAAAATACAAAGATAACAAAGAAGCCAAAAATTGGGTCAAAAAGGGTGATAAGGCCAAGATAGATGGTGTAGTTTCTTCATCATCTAGAAAGGGTAAAGAGTAGGAGTGCAGTCTTGAAAAGAGCGAGAAACAAGCTAATAAAATGATGGATAAGGAAGTAGTTTTTCTTGAATTACCAAAGTACATTTTTGTGGACATGTTTCAAGTATTATCTTAGGTTAAGGTTATAGTCCCACTTTTGGAAATTATGAGGATTGATGAAAAAAAGATAAAATGGTTTCCCTCATTAATAGTATAGCTACTACTTCTAGTAACAAAGTGATGATTGATCCTATTAAGGTAATCAAAAATAAAGAAAAGGTTGATAAAGTGGAAGAAGTGGTTAGTAAAAATCTTGAGCTATACTTGGGAGCTATCATCAATGAATGCCCAAGTCATGTTAATCAATTTTTTCTGAGTCTGATTATTGATACGAAGTTGTTAATTAACTGCATGATTAATTTAGGGGGCTCAAACAATGTGATTCTAGTGAAAATTATGGAGGAAATGGGTCTGAAGATTGATAATGCTTACGAAAAATTTAATGCCATGAACTCGAGAGAAGTACCTATCATAGGAGATTAATCTAGAGTCCCATATAAAATTTCAGCATTCCCTAAGAAGGAACTATACATGAGTATTATAGTGGTGGATATCCCACCAAATTATGGGATGTTATTGTCAAGAGAGTGGAGTGCATCCATGGGTGGAAGCATTCAATGTGATTTATCTTTTGATACCTTTTGCATTGACCAAAAGGATGTCAAAATTGTTAGAGAATCAAGAGCTCATCATATGATTATATATCCAGGAGAGCCAAAAGAACCGGTAATAATCAACTTTGTGGATACTGGTTTGGATACTTTCTGAGTTGAAGAATTAAAACAAGAAGATGAGGTTAAGCCTACACCAATTGATATAGAGTTCCTAGATGCACCACAATAAGATACTCTCTAGACTATGTATTTTGATGGAGCTTATTCCAAAGAAGGCTCAAGTGCAGGAGTTATCATTATCTCCCCACAAGGTAAAACATTCATGTACTCTTTCTTGTTGAAATTTTCTTGCACAAACAATGTAGTTGAATATGAGGCATTTTTGATTGGTCTAAAACTAGCTTAAAAGCATGGTATTAAGATGTTAAAAGTGTTGGGAGATTCTGAACAAGTGGTTTCCCAAGTAATATCTAGATTTATTTCTAAAAATAAAAGGCTTAAGCAATATAGGAACATATTTTGGGACACCATAGAGGTCTTTGATTCTTTTAACAAAGACTAGATAGAAAGGGGATTGAATGTTAGGGTAGATTTTTTAGCCAATATTGTTGTCAGATTAGATTATGTTACTTTCGATGGCATCTCAAAGATGGAGATGCAAAATCGATGTGTAGTGCTTGGCAATATTTGCGACTAGTAAGTATTTGATAATGACAATAATATTTTAAGATTTTTGCACTATATTGATCTCTATGAGAGCCAAGACATTGACTTTAGTTCATTGGTAGTGGAAGTAGATGGTAAAGAAACACTATTTTGGAATGAAGTAATCCAACTGAAAACTAATTAGATTCCCAAAGGATTAGTTGCACTAGATAGGGTCTTTGATGGCCCTAATAAAACAAATATTAAACAACCATCTTCCCACAAGGAAGATTTGGATGAAATAAACTTGGGAACCGAGAATTCTCCTCAAAAGGTGTACATAGGAAAGAAAATGAAGCCTCATGTTAGAACCATGTTGATTTCCTTGTTAAGAAAGTATAGACATGTGTTTTCCTAGTCATATGATGACCTAAAGGCTTACCTAGAAGATTTATTTTAGCACGAGATACCTTTGAAGCCTGATGTAACACCTTTTAGGCAAAAGAAAAGACCAATAAATCCTACACTTCAGCCCAAAATTCAAGAGGAACTCACAAAGTTAAGGTATGTAGGGATTATTAAGCCTATCAGGCATTATTCATGGGTTTCAAACTTGGTTCCAGTTAGAAAAAAGAATGGTGACCTAAGGCTTTGTGTTGATTTTTGAAATCTAAATGTAGCATCCTTGAAAGGAAATTATCCTCTACCTAATATGGAGGCTATGTTACATAAGGTGATAGGATGTGAATTGCTATCGATGATGGATGGGTCTCATGCTACAATTAGGTCATGGTGAAAGAATTTGAGCAATACAAGACTACATTCAGTACACCATGGGGAACCTATGTGTATATGAGGATGTTATTTGGTTTGATCAATGAGGGAGAAACATTTCAAAGATCCATGGATGTGCCTTTTGCAGATTTTATTTATTTATTCCTAGCTATATAGAAGGATGACTTGGCTACAAATAATAAGAAGGAAGAAGATCAATTTTCCCACTTGGATAAAATATTTGTCAAAGCTCTTGAATATGGGATTTCTTTGAATCCTAAGAAATGTTCTTTTGGGGTTAAGGAAGGTAAATTGTTGGGACACATTGTGTCTAAAGAAGGTGTTAGGATTGGTCTTGAATATGTAACAGCTATAGATAAAATCCCATAACCTAGAAATGCAAAGGGGATTCAATTGTTTTTTGGGAAAATTAATTTTGTGATAATGTTTTTCACTAACTTTTTTGAAATTTTCAGGCCTATCTCTAAAATGATGAAGAAAGAAGAAAAGGTAGCATGGAAACAAGATCCTACCAAGGCCTTACAAGCTATTAAGGATTCCATCAAGGAATCACCTATTCTCAAATACCCTATCTATTCAAATCCATTTCAACTATTCACTTTTGCTTCATTCCATACTATGACAGGAGTGTTATTACATAAAAAAAATGAAGGCTTTGAGCAACCTATTGCTTTCTTCAGAAAAAATTTGTAGGCTATTGAGCTTAAGTATGATGCTATAGGGAAGCAGACCTATGCATTGGTCAAGGCTATGAAAAACGTTATGAAATATTTTATGGGAGCAACTGTAGTTAAGGATATTTTTACTCAACTTGAGACCACAGGTGGAAGATATAGATGGATATATAGGATCCAAGAATTCAATATTGATATCCAGATAACAAAGCTGGTGAGAGGTTACGGTCTAGAAAAATTTATGGTTGAGACCAACTTGGAGGCCAATCAGATCAATCAAGTTGAACATGAAAATTTTGTACCCATATGTGACATGCAGACCTATAGATGGTACAGGAGAATTATGGAATACCTACAGAAAATGCAATGTCTTGAAGGCATGCCTAATAATGAAAGAAGAACTCTCAAACTATAGGCTATCAAATATATCATTATTGATGGTGAACTATGGTGGAGAAGCCCAGAAGGTGTATTTCTTAGATGTGTAGATGGACATCAAGCATAAGAAATTTTTATTGAAATGCACAAAGGAGTATATGGAGGTCACTACATGGAAAAAAAAACTACTCAAAAGATACTGCGAACAAGGTTTTTTTGGTCTATTGTGTTGAAAAATGCTCATAGGTTTTTCAAGAAGTGTGATGCTTTTCAGAGATTCACTAGTAAGGTAGAATTTTCTGGTAATCTACCTCTTAGGCAAGTTATAGTTCAAACTCCTTTTCAACAATGGGGCATTGATTTCATTAGAGAGATGTCATGAAATTCAAGTGGGGCTCACTCTTGGATCCCTGTTGTAACTGATTACTTTACAAAGTGGGTGGAAGCAATCCCCACAAGAAAAATATCAAGTAAAATAGTGATAGAATTTTTTATGAACAACATATTAAGTAGATTCAGAGTCCGCGAAAGAATTATTTCTGATAATGCCATGTGCTTCAGATCTAAAAATTTTACTCACTTCTGCAATAAGCATGGAATATTTATGTTTTGCAGTTCATCTCCCTATCACCCTCAAGAGAATGGGCATGAAGAATCTAGCAAAAAGATTTTGTTGAAGATCATCAAATAGGTGATTGTGAAGAACAAGAAAGCTTGGGATACAAAAATGTAGCTTGCATTATAGGTAGATAGGACCATGGTCAAGAATTTCATTATTGGATGTTGTGGTTGTGTTGTTGATATGTGGTCATTGATGTCAACACTATTAGAAAATTATTTCCTTCAAGGTTGTATATGTCAAGGATATTGAGAAAAATACAATAATATGTTGCAAACAGTCTGTGAAGTTATGAAGATCAGAGTTGTGGAAATTTTTGTAAGTTTTTATTTAGAATTCATGCATTAAAGGGTTTTTTGATGAGCCTATCTATTCTATCCTTTATAATTTTCAAAGGTGTGCATCAAAATCTGAGCAAGTTATGAGTTTTTGTGTCCCTATAGTCATTTTGTCATTGTAGTTGGTATTTCTAGAAGAAGAGAATAAAATTATAGTAAATTTAGTTGTTTTTTATGCTCCTACAATGCTCATTGATGTTTCTATATAGTTCTCTATCATTGTAGTATGTCCACATTGATCAGTGTGTTCATGATCAAAGATTTTTCATTTGCATATTTGGGTTTTCATGTTCTTGGTTGACATGGTGGTTGTAGCATGTTGTGGATCCCTATGGATTAATTTTTGAATGCTTGGAACATTTGAGGATGTTGTTTTAGGTATTCATTATGTTGTGACCAAATTAGGTTGGTATGCATTAAGATTTTTTCAAGATTTGGGTCGACAGTTTGTATTCATCTATTCTTTATTTTTGGCTGATAGAGTTGTTAATGTAATTTCATGAAGTGGATATATAAGAGATATTGTTTTCTCCATTTCAAAGAGGTATGTGTATGTGAAGTTTATGCAAGACATGTGTGAATAAAGATCAGATTATTTGATTATAGAGAAGAGTATGAAGGATTTTGAGCAAAGTATGAAGAAATATTTTTGTGCCTAACTAGAACTGTCATTAGGCTTTTGAAGAAGCTAATTTCTTAGTTCAACCTCATCAGATGGATTTAATATAATTATCTTATGTAAAGCAGTGAGCCTCCCCTTTGAGCAGTGATCTCTAGGTAGTGTGCCTAAATGCATGTGCATTCCCATTATTCATTTCTCTCATTCTTTTAACAGGGTATAAATTGTGGATTAACCTCGATTGTGTTTTTTTCCCTAACAAGTTTTCCACACAAAAATCTTGGTGTTATGTGTGTTTCTGATGTGTTGTTGATTCTTTCTTTCACTGTTGATTATCAGATCTAAGATTAAAGGTTAATAAGGTTAAATAAGTTTCAATTTCGTAAAAACTGATTCACCCCCCCTCTTAGTTGTCTATCCTTGTTTTTCCAACAATTGGTATTAAAGCAAGTTCCTTTGAAAATTTTTAACAGCTTGAGGTGATCCAAGATGACATCATACAAGAAGGATAGTCCTAGATTCAATGGTACAAATTACTCTCTATGGAAAGTCAGAATGGAGTGTCATTTAAAGTGAATTGATGAATTCTTCTAGAAGAATACAAAGAACATATATACTATTCCTTAGAATGGTCCATCTACTCTCGATGAGATTAAAGAAGCTAAAATTAATATCAGGGCTATAGAAGCATTATTGAGTGCTTTGATAGATTCATAGATGAAAAATGTGATAGGTTTGAAAACAACATATGAGATCTGGAAGAAGCTGGAAACATTGTATGAATGATATGTACAAGTGAAAGTTGCTAAGCTACAAAGTCTGAAAGGCAAGTTGGAAAACATGAAGATGAGTGAAGATGAATTTTTTTTATTTCATGCAAAAATTAAATGAACTAGTAATGGGTATTAGATGTGTCAGTGGAATCTTGGAAGAAGATGAGATTGTGGCTAATGTGCTTAGATCTGTTCCTTCTTCTTAAAAAAAAAATTTAGTCTATTGAAGAGCTTAGGACAGTAACAAATGTGACAAGAGACATGTTGATTGGTAAACTTGTTGCCTTTGAGTTGAGTGAATTTGGTGAATCTACTCCTAAAATAGAATTTGCATTCAAAACTATTGTATTTGGAAAAATCCAACAAAGATATGATCTGGGAGAAAGTTCAAGGAAAACATTCAAGTATGAAGATGAGATGAAACGGATTGAGGATGAAGAAAGAGAGTTAGAAGAGCTAGAAGCATTGATTGTGAAAAGAGATGCCATAGGAAAAGGTAAATACAAAGGAAAAATTCCTATTAAATGTTTCTCTTGCAGCAAGATAGGTCATTTTGCATCAAGGTGTCCTGAAAGAGTTTCTAAGTACAAACCTGATAAGTCTAGATTTCGAAAGAAATTTTATTATGTTGAAGAAGGTGTTATTGATGATGAATCTGATAAAGAAACTGGAAATGAAGAAGGATGGGTATTCATAGCTATCAAGGAAAATGGTTTGGTGTCCACTAAATATGCCATTAATAACAATTTTGAGAAAGCTCTTGCAACCAAAATTGATGAAAAGGATGAGTGGGTGATTGACAGTGGATGCTCACATCATATGGCTGGTGACAAAAGAAAGTTCATAAGCCTGGAGAAATATGATGGTGGTGATGTGAGATTTGGAGATAATAATACTGGTGTGATTTGTGGCAGAGGCACTATTTCTCTTGGTAGAAAATACAATACTGATGATGTCCTTTATGTTGAAGGATTGAAGAATAATCTATTGAGTTTTGGATAGATGGTTGACAAGGGATACAATCTTAAGTTCAAATATGGAAAATACAGGATTTTGGGAAGTTCTATAAATGTAATAGCTTCAGGTACAAAGATAAGAGGTAACATTTTTCACTTAAGTGTTGCTAGTGAATTTTTTTTTAATTTCTCAAGTTGATGTAAGCTGGTTATGGAATAGGAGGTTGTGTCATGTGAATTTTGATAATATTGTCAAAGTAAGGTCTACACAAGCAGTCAGTGATCTTCCTAAGTTAGTGAAGCTTACTAACACTATATGCAAGGAATGTCAGATGAGAAAGTAGACTAAAATTATTTTTCAAAGAAAACAACATCATTCTAATGGAATACTAGAATTGGTACATATTGATCTATGCGGTCCCTCCAAAATCAGAAGTCTAAAACGAGAAAGGTACTTTATGTTTCTTATTGATGATTATTCTAAGATGATATGGGTTACTTTCTTGAGAGAAAAATATGAGGCATTAGAGAAGTTCAAAAGTCTCAAAGCTATGGCAGAGAATGAGATAGGTTTGAAGATCAAATGCTTGAGATCAAACAGAGGTTGTGATATCACTTCCTGGGATTTCAATTCATTCTGTGAAGAGAATGGAATCAAAATATAGTTATCTGCTCCCCAGACTCCTCAACAGAACAAAGTTTTTCAGGAGAAAGAACAAAACAATTATAGATGCTGCCAAAACAAAGATGTTGGAAGGCAATGTACCTCATATCTACTCGAGAGAAGAATTAATCACTATTGTATATACTATCAACCAGGTAATTGTCAATGGTAATTTTAGTAAGACTCCTTTTGAGCTGTGGTTTGGCTATAAGCCTACTATTAAATATTTCAAAATATTTGGAAGTAGATGTTATATCAAAAGAGATGAAGATATAGGAAAGTTAAATGCTAGGAGTGATGAAGGAATATTTCTGGGTTACTCTACTAAAAGTAAGGCCCACCAATTCTATAATAAAATATTGAAGAAAATGATTGAAAGTGCAAATGTCAAAGTTGATGAGGATACTGATAGATCATCCAGATACTATGGATATGACTAAGATGATCAACATGATAGTACTAATAAAGGAAATAATTCTAAAACATAGAGTCAAGTTCAAATTATTTTGGCGAATCAAGAGAATCATGAAGGAGAAGCTAGTGGAAGTGCAAAAGAAAGAATAGAAGAACCAAAAGCTCAAGAGAATCCAAATTTTCCAAGTTATGTAAAGTTAAATCATTCTGAAAATAAAATTATAGGAGACAAAAAAAAAGGTTTGCAAACTAGACAAAGAATTGCAGAAGAGTATTGCCTGATTTCCAAGACTAAGCCTAACAATGTCAATGAAGAATGTAAAGATGAATATTGGATGGAAGAAATTAAGGAAGAACTGATGCAAATAGAGAAAAATGATACATGGATTCTTTTTCCTAGACCTCACAATAAGAATGTGATTGGAACCAAATGGGTCTTTCAGAATAATCTGAATGAACAAGGTGAGGTGATCAAGAATAAAGAAAGACTAGTATGTAAAGGGTACTCACAGATGGAAGGTATTGATTTTGAAGAAACCTTTGCCCCTGTTGCTAGAATTGAAGCTGTAAGGTTGTTTCTTGCTTATGATATTTTCAAGAACTACGAAGTATATCAAATAGATGTTAAGTCAGCATTTTTAAATGGTGAATTAGAAGAAGAGGTGTATATTGAGCAACTAGATGTGTTTCAACTAACTGATTAAAAAGACATTGTTTTTCGACTAAAAAAAGCACTATATGGACTCAAGAAAGCCCCTAGAGCCTGGTATGCTAGACTAGATAAATACTTGTTGAATCTTGGATTCAATAAAGGTATTTCTGATAGTATTTTATAATTCAAGATGGATCGGGATAAAGAGTTGATATTTGAAGTCTTTGTTGATGACATCATTATTGAAGGAGATGATGACTTGTGTATGAATTTTGTTGATCAAATGAAAAGTGAGTTTGAGATTTCAATGATTGGAGAGATAAAATTATTTTTGGGATTGAAAATTACTCAGTTAGATGATGGAATCTTTATATCTTAGTCAAAGTATGTGAAAGAGTTACTAAAAAAATTTGGCATGGAAGACTCAAAACCTATAGGTACACCCATGGTAATTGGATTTAAGTTAACACAGAATGATGATTCTCCTAAGGCTAATCAAACAAGGTATCAGTCAATGATTGATGGATTTCTTTATTTGACTTAGACTAGACCTGACATCATGAATACATTGTATACATAGTTACTAGATATCAAGCTAATCCAAAGGAATCACATGTAACTGTAGTAAAGAGAATTTTAAAATACTTTAAAGGGATAGTTGACTTTGGCTTATGGTATCCAAAAGATGACGATCTTACTTTGAATGCCTTTACATACATAGATTGGGCAAGAGATGTGGATGACAGGAAAAGTACTAGTGGTGGTGAATTCTTCTTATGGAAGAAGCTGGTGTCTTGGCTAAGCAAAAATCATAATTCCATTTCCCTATCTACTGCTAAGACATAATATATTGCTGCTACAAACAATTATACTCAAGTATTGTGGATGAAGCAGATGCTAAGAGATATTTGAATTGATTATGATGAGCTTATTGCTATATTTTGTGATAACTCAAGTTCCATAAACATTTCCAGGAATTTGGTGCTACATTCAAAGAAAACACATATATCTATCAAATATCACTTTCTGAGAGACAAAGTGAGTGATAAAGAAGTCAGACTCAAGTATGTGCCTACTAAGGAATAGATTGCAGATATCTTCACCAAAAAATTGCCTAAGGATACTTTTGAGTATCTCAAAGGGAAGTTAGAGGTGATTTCCCCTCCTAATCTAAACTAAGATGCAAGTCTTTGCATCAATTCATGCACTTATAGTTAGATCTTGTTTCAAATTGATGTTATTGTGGCTGCTACTGAGGGGGAGTAGTCAGATGATTCAGATATTTGGTTCAAAGCTTGTGTACCTTTTCCATTGATTTCAAAGAGGGAGAAGAGTAATGTGAAAAAACTTTTGAGGAAGAAAGGGGGAGAAGAGTCATGTGAAGGAAAGAGGAGAAGAGAGCAATATCTAAGGGAGAGACTATTGGAGAAGAGCTAGTTATGTTGATGGTATTTTTTACATCATGGATTGCAATCAATGCAAAAGGGGGGGATTATTGGATGTTGTGGTTGTGTTGCTGATATGTTGTTGTCATTGATGTCAACACTATTAGTATTAGTGCCTTCAAGGCTATATATTGAAGATATTGAGAAAATTACAATAAATATGTTGTAGATAGTCTGTGAAGCTATGAAGATCAGAGTGGTGGAAAGTATTGTAAGTTGGTATTTAGAAGTCACAAATTAAAAGGTTTGTTAATGAGCCAATCTAGTCTATCCTCTAAAATTTTTAGAGGTATGCATCAAGATTTGAGAAAGTTATGAGTTTTTGTGTTCCTACAGTCATTTTATCACTATAGCTGGTGTTTTTGGAAGAAGAGAATGAAATTCTGGTTACTTCAGTTGTTGTGTATGCTCCTACAACATTTATTGGTGTTTCTAGATCATTCTATATCATTGTGGTACATCTACATTGATCGGTGTGTTCGTGATTGAATATTTTTCCTTTGCATATTTGGGTTTTCATGTTCTTGGTTGACATGGTGGTTGTAGCGTATTGCAGATCCTTGTGGATTAATTTTTAAATGCTTGGTGCATTCGAGGATGTTTTTTTAGGTCTTCATTATGTTGTGACCGAATTAGGTTGGTATGCATTGAGATTTGTTCAAGATTTGGGTCGACAGTTTGTATTCATCTATTGTTTATTTTTGGGTGATAGAGTTGTTGATGTAATTTCATGAAGCAAATATATAAGAGTGACTGTTTTATTCAATTGAAAGAGGTATGTGTATGTGAAGTGTTTCCAAGATATGTGTGAATAAAGATCAGATCATTTGATTGTAGAGAAGACTATGAAGGAGTTTGAGTGAAGTATGAAGAAGTATTTATGTGCCTAACTGGAACTATCATCAGGCTTTTGAAGAAGCTAATTTCTCAGTTCAACCTCATCAGATGGATTTATTCTGATTGTCATATGTAAGGAATTGAGCCTTCCTTTTGAGTAGTGAGCTCTAGGTAGTGTTCCTGAATGCATATGCATTCCCATTATTCATTTATCTTATACTTTTAATAGGGTATAAATCATGGATTAACCTCCACTGTGGTTTTTCCCCTAACAAGGTTTCAACACAAAAATCTTGGTGTTATGTGTATTTCTGATGTGTTGTTGATTCTTTCTTTCACTATTGATTACCAGATCTAAGATTAAAGGTTGATAAGGTTAAATAAGTTTCAATTCTATAACAACTGATTCACCCCCCCTCTTACATGTCTATCATTGTTTTTCCAAAAATCATTGGGAAATCACCATTTAACCTTGTGTAGACGTAGAAGCAAGGATTCCTCACAACTTATTGAAGATGTACAATTTTGTTCAAGACTATGATACTGATGTATGTGACGAGATGTGCAACATAGGATGGAAGAGATAATTGAGATGTATGAAACTAGAAGAGGAACTCATGAAAGAAATGAGAAGCTGCAAATCAAGTCAAACATTTGTATGATAAGAGGCCTATTGAAATAAAATTTGAAGTTGGATGTATGGTTTTAATGTGGAATGCAAGGATGGAAGACAAAGGAAAACATGGGAAGTTTGATCCTTTGTGGCTTAGGCCATATTTAATTGCAGATACTCACAAAGAGGACTCATACTTTTTTCAACCCTTGCTAGGTGAAGTTCTGGAGATGCCAGTACATGGAAAATTCATGAAGTCCTATTTCTCTTGAAATAGGCTATCTTCCATGTACATTGTATATGTTTTGTAATTATTCTACATAGGTTCGATGTGTTTTCTTTCAGATGTGTCTGCTTGCTATATTTTTTGAAAATTAGTATTGAATTTTTCCTAGTCATGATGTTGAGCTTCTATGCTCGAGGGTAGGGTTTAGGGTCTTAGGTTAGAAACCCTCTTCAAAATTTATATGGTCATGAACGGTGAACATTTTAATTCTTTGTTGGATTTTCGCACCCAGTTACTAGTCACTTAAGTTGTTTCTTAAGCCATTAAAATTTTTATTCACATTGGCCCTTTTATCTAGGTCTGTTGATCACGATCTGCAAATTTATTGTTTTAAATTTTCCATGGTCGAGCTAAATAATTCATGTTTAAAGACTTAGGTATTAAGTCTTTCCCCTTGAGGGTTAAGTCCCATTGACCTAGTCCTAGCCTCATCCTTAGAACTAACTTTGTTGGATGTGCAAATATTTGATGACCGTTTGATTTCAATGGTTGATCCTGGTCATTCCTCGCTAGCCCCGTGAGGAGTGTTGGTGATGTCACAAAGAAACTATGGGTTTAGCAAGCTACTGACACATATACCATTGTAGGTGTGGACCCCGATCTTCACTGTTGAACCCTGCATCTTAATATTTAAGATCAATGACCAAGATGTGATGGTGAGATTGAATCTCAATCGTTCCCCATGCACCGTGCAAGATTAAAATATTGCTTTAATAGAAGTTGTGGGGTCAGCAAGCTATCACCATGGGGATTCTAAGGACATGTGGAGAAAAATATATGGGGCCTAGGAGTGGATGAGTTGGTGTCTAGTTGGTAAAAAATCATTAGCCAATGAGGTGGCACCTTACAATGATTAAAATTCAAACATCATTGACTCAATCTAAACCGTCATAAAGTCCATCTCAATGGGAGACATTCAAAATCGAAGGTATGAACATGGTAGTTGTTTTTCTTCATGCGAGCAAGCATTAATGGAGGAAATGACTTCCAAAGCTACCCATTTTCCCTCAAACTTGATGTAATTGATTGGTTTTCGCATAATTGAGAATTGCAAACAAATTTTAAGTACACAGGAGATTGAGGAAAGGCATATGCAGAGTTTAGCATAGTCAACATTAGGGTTTCCTATGAGTAAAAGTCATAAGTAAAATAAATGTAGTTTTTGTGCTTTATTCAAACCATCTAGAATTAGGGTTAAAATTCATTATGCTTTTAGTCGAATTCTATTTTGTGCTTTCTTTTAATTGCTTTACCAAGGTTTGAATTTTCTTTAAAAGGTCATAATTTTGTCAATTCAAAATTTTCACTCTCGAGTCGAGTTGTAGGTTTGAATTGAATAGCTAGGTTTCAATTCTTTTGTGCAAAAATGAAAAATTGGTCTGAAGTCGTTTTACCACCAATGGAACCCAAAACACAAACTGCCAGCTTGGAAACCCCGTCCAAATTTCTCTCCCAATATATAGTTGACTAGTTAAGACCATCCACAAATAAAAAGGCCAAGGGAAAAGTTTTGTTCTATGGCCCTATAATTAAAGAGAAGGATTGATGGAAAAGTATTAGTCTATTAAGGATGCCAAGGTTACTTTCAATGGACGAAAATTATTCCAACACTGGTTCGGAAATAGAAATCTTGGGGTTCCTATTTGCAATCCCTGGAGATTAGGCATGGGAAAGATGGTAGTTCCCAATGAATACATGGATTTCAACTTATTAAAATACATTTCTATAAGATATGAAACAGTCTCCAGGGTTATCAGATCATTTGATGGTAAGGAAATGTTGAAGATAACTAAAGAAGAAATTGTAGAGATTTTACAACTGTGTGAATGGAACAAGGACATGATTCCCCTTGATATGAGTGTTTTTAGAGAGTAGTATGAGAATACAAGGGCATTTCTTAGAGAAGCAATGCTACCTATACAAATTTATAGTACCGGGACTAGGAAGAATAGGAAGAAAATAAGGATTGGTAAGGATGAGCTTGAACCCTTTCCCATGAGATATTTTTCTAATTACTTCAAGAAGACTATATACTCCTTGTGCCAAATCATTTGTTTTAACCCACATGACACCTTTCCAAAGGAATATAGTTATCTGGTATTACATTTACAACACCCAACCTTCAATTTAGTTTATAACTATGCTAGCTATTTATCAAAACAAATCCATAAGGGTTTGGTTGATTTAAAAGGTGGAAAGGATTGGGTTAATTTCTTGTGGAACCTACTCTCTTTTAATGCATACGTTCTTGTATAAAGGTGAGAATAATTTTGAGAAGGATATGACATTGAAGAAAAGGGAAGATGATATTGATTTACCAGTTGAGTGTTGGACCCAAATTCTTCACAAGGATCACCCAAAATTTGATTATGTGGTCTTCCACAATGTCTATGCATCTAAATTGAGGAGGTTCTTGGTATATGATCCACCTAGGATCCCCAAGGAAATTCATGACTTCCTGAGGCCCATGAAAGGGAGAACATATCTAAATTTGAGCTATAATTGGGGGGGATATAATCCCATATCCCAACTCAACAATCTTTAGAGCTTATGGCACATGTTAGAATCCTTTTGTGCTACTAAGAGATGTGTCATTGAGGATTGAATTTTTGGAGGTAATGAGGCAATTAGGAGGATCTCAAATGGAATACCTTCCCAAGATATTGAAAAAGGGCTCATTCTTCCTAGAATACAAAACATTTTTTGATTGTGTAATGATGAAGGGAGGGTGGAAGGAATTGGTGCATGTTCTTGTGCCATACAAATTGAAAAGTATGCACCCAATAAATAATGACCTTGAAATTTTTATTGCTGCAATGAAGGAAAAGCATAGAAGTGGCGATTTTGTACAAATAATTTATTACCTTGAGGATGTAATCAAGAATTGTTTTGACTTTCAAGAGCAGGAGGAGAGGAAAGAAAAACACCTGACTTTCAATAAAATGGTGGATAATGTTAAGAAATTCAATCCCAACTATGATCATATCCCCAATATCAAGGGTGACTTCAATATAGTGATCCATGTTATGAATAATTTTGAGGGCATAGAGGATATCTTGAGGGAAGAGCATGTGGTTTCAGATAAGGGGAAATCAAAGGTAGTTGAAGAAGATTTAAATTTAGTATTTGAGGAAAGACCCTCTTACCAACCACCACAAAAAAGAAGTATATACTCTAGAAAGAAAAAGGAAGTAGAGAAAAAGAAAACATTGTCAAACCCTACTATGTCAGAGGGATCAGGGGAAACTTCTCTAGAGAGATCAGTGCTTCCACTGCCAAGACAAGATCCATCCATGGTGATTGATGTAGATTTATCCCCTTGCAGCCCTACTCCACCACAACAACCACCTGCTAAGCAACAAAATATTGAGGTTCAAGGGGTAGTTAGCTACCCTGATACAAAGGAGGATGATATTCTTATCAATCTTGAGGAAATACATTAGGGGATGCATTCTCCCATAAGGGAGGTTGCCTCAAGTTCAATAGAAAGTGGCCTTAAACTTGGAAAGGCCAATCTTCGTGGTTTAAATAGTGCATTTGATCTGAGACAAGAGGCCTATACAGCATTTATGGAATATGATTCTTTTATTGAAACCAAGGCATTCAAGGATTTCATATGGAGAGAAAAAACCTTAGAATATGCAAAAAATGTGGTCAAAGAAAAGAGATTAATCTCGAAACTCCCTAAAGTTACTATTCAAGCAAATGTAAGGAAGGTTATGAAGGAGTTCAAAAGAATTATAGCTAAAGAGGAAAGAGAACTTGTGAAAATGAGTGGTGTATTGTTGTTACTTGAGTGTTATATTGTTGATGTTGTGGTGTTGGACACCATAAGGAGGTCTGAAAAGCCCCTATTTCAAATTGAAGAAGAAGCAAAATAGGCATTGTAGGGATCAACATTCATTGAAGAATGGGATGCATTGGCAGTTTCGTCACTATCTTTGGGATCTATAAAGCCAATATTTTGTTGAGCCAACTCACTTCAATGGACAATTCATGATAAAGAGAGTCTCTGACACTCCAACCTTGGAAGCAGCTGATATGATGGTAAATGTTGCAAAATTTACTAAAGCAACTTTTTAGAGCCTTACTCTTGAAAGGGATATGACTAGGGGTAAGTAAAATGAATTGGTTGATGAGTATAATGTGAGTAAGTAGAAGGTGGAAGTATTAGAAACTGAGGTGGAATTGTACAAGAATTAGATTGAATTATTGAGAGCACAAGGCCCAACTAGCTCAGGCCATGCACCTCCTGCATCTCCAATGACACAACCTCAACCTCTTGTTCCCCAAAATGAAGCCTTGGTAATAGTGCCATATAACATGGGTCAAGAAACACTTACAATAGAGGCACCAAGCACATCAAGTGCAGTTCCATCAAATGAACCTACAAAGGAGAAATTGTTCTTGTAGATTGAAGTATTGAATAAATTGTTTTCACAAGTTTAGGACACTATGTATGAAAACAATTCAAGGACTTTTCATACAATACTTAAACATATGAATAAGAAAATTCAGAAAAAATTAAACAGTGTTCATGGAAATTATTCTTTGATGTTGGAAGCAATAAGGTTATCCCAAACAGATAAGGATATTGCTATCCTGATCCTATAAAAGTGAGTTCCTATAGTTGGTAATTTGAAATTCATGGCAATTGGGGCTAAGCAACAAGAAGATAGATATGCAAGGGTGGTCCCAAATTATAAATTTGGTGGTGATATTAAAGAGAAATAGTTTTAGGGGTATGTTGCTCCTTTGGAGTAGAAGATCAAATATTTGAAGGCCAAGTATGATGAAGTATACTTGACATTGTTGCTTTATATTATAAATAAATTTGATGACGTGAAGCCCCTACAAACATGGAAACATCAGGTGAACACTACTATTGTTTCTCAAGAAGCTTTCATTTGTGAAAATGTTGACATTGAAATACTAAAGAATACTCTTGAGAAAATATCTATCATTATCAGCTTCCTAAAAGATTTTGACAAGGAAGCCAATTCAGTGATGACAAAGTACTCGTCATATGGAAAGAAGATGGATGAAATCATGAATTTCAATTGGCCATCTGATTCAAAGTATGAGTAGTGGAAGAGAATATTTATTGATGAATTGGATTTATGAACACAATCATGGAGGGCACATATACTTGGTCAAGTATATTACAGGTATGGCCTTATATATTTCAATGCATAAAGGATATGTGTCTCCAAATTAAAAAAAATACAAGTACATCTTGATTACCAATTACTATGATGTTGACTTGGATGTTCATTCACCTTTTTTTTCCTTTTGTGTAACTTTTTTCTTTACTCAAAAGGAATGAATAAGATGCAATTGTTTGAATAATATTCTTGTCAATGTGTGCCTTTTTGAAGGTATGGAATTATTCACTAACTAAAAGGAGGCTTTTTTTTCAATGATGAATATTCATTTTGTTTTTTGTAACTTTTCACAAGGAATCTTTGTCAAAAAAGTCAAATTAAAATGTGGCATGTTGAATTCTAGATCTGAATTATGCAAATTGAGAATATAGAGAGAACATATTTGAAGTCTATATCATAAGTTTAGAGTCTAGCATGTGAATTTTGATAATTGTATGGTTTTTGAGCATACCTGAGAAATAATGAATATCTCATGAGTCTATTGTCTCTCTAGTTTTACATTCTATCTGAATTATTAATGAGAAGTTTGATCCAGGATCATTTCATTAATCTTTATTGTCATTGTGCTTTGATGTGTCTTTTAATTTAGGCTCCAATTCAATGAATCAGTTAAAATGCTTTGATTAAATCATGAATTCATGTACATGTTTGGTTGGTCTGATAAGTAGTCATAGAATCTAAGTATTGATATGTGAGTTGGAAGATAGTTCATGTGGATCATGGATTTTTAGAATTAAAATCACCTTAGAGTTTAATTTTTTATGTTTTGACTCCTTGCCCAAAGATATGGCACTGGTCATAGGTATCATTTGTATTTCCCATGTTTCTGGTTATCCAATTTGAGAACAATATTTATAAATAATATCTTAATCAATTTACCTTTTGTTGTGGTTGGTGTTTTATGGATTCTCATCTTTAAAGGTGTTATCTTTCAAAAGCATTGTCAGTTTCTTCAACGATTCCATTTATTTAGCATTTAAATGAGGATTTATTCTATTAATTGTGCATTGTGTGGTGTAGTTGTGTAGCAATATTATATGATGTTGTAGTGTAGTAAACTACACACCCTTTCATTTTCACACTTTTTTGGGCCTAGACAAGTGTGAAAATGCAAGGGTATGCATTTTACTACACCAAATTTATCCCTTAATGGCTTATGGCTTAATTAAACCCTAAACCCTAAACACTAAACCCTTTCTATTTATTCTTATTTATGGCTTAATTGGTCCTATTTTGTATCCACAAGCCCTATGAACTATATATTTTTATGGAAAATCCTCACAAACATCAAAAGATAAATGATCATTTAATGTTTCTATTTGTGTGTCCCTAATTTGTGGACTAGGAGTAGTATGCCACCTTGAGTGTCTTTTTCCTCCATGGGTCTTGGGACCCTGATTTTGACCACCTAAAAAGGTCCCATTTTGGAGACTATTCCTTGAGATTCAAGCCTTGGGACTAAGACACCACGTAGGACATCTTATTCCTCCTTGGCTTATTTTTAGGGTCTAATTTCAAATTTAGGTAGAATTTAGCCTCCTTTAATTAATGATTTCATATATCATCTTGTTGTGGTGTGATTTTGGGATATTAAGCATGAATAAGTATAAATACAAGGTTCCTTCACTCATTTTCACATGTCTTTTGTGAGATAATTCATTATAGGCAAATTGAGTTCACAAGAGAATTTAAGAGAAATTCATCAAGTATTTGGAGCCATCATCTAGATTCAAGCATCATGTGAAGGGTTTAGTGCACTCGTTCATGTTGTTGAGCCAAGATTATGGATGTAGAATTGAAGATCTATCTACAACCAGTATTCACATCAAATCCAAGGACTTAAGATCTACATTCTTCATGGACACTACATGATAGATTGTATATTTTCTTCAAAATAAATCATCAAAGGTGATATCATTTACATATTTCATGTCTCATGCTTCATTTCATTCATTTCATCATTTGGTTTAATTACCTACAAGAGGTTTTACCAAGGAAAACCCCCATTCACTAATAATCAACAAGTTTTCCCTCTCTTGTGTGTTTGTATTTGCAGATCTAGGTTCAAGACTTGAAGATCATTTGAAGTGCAAGATTTTAAATTTGTAAAAGTCGCATTAAAAAGTTGTCATTTTCACAAAAACTCACCTACAAGCCAGATCTAGAAGTTTCAGAGCCTGAGATCCAAAAAGAAGCAAGTGCAAGCCTTGGAGCTCAGGACAACCTTCATACTTTTTAGAAATTTAGAGTGGGATTAATACGCTAACTTGGGCTCCTAAGTCCTCCACAAGGTATTTTTCAGAGATTCCTTGGGATCTAGTTCCGACATCCGAAGATTCTGTATTTGCCCCAAAAAATAGCAATGAGACTAAAATTCCATCTTGTGTGTCTTAGTCCTCCAAGGCATATTTTGGTAGCTTCTTTACATTTCTAGAATCCTCATTGCATCTCCAAGCTTCCTAGGTATACATACCCTAATTTGGTGTAGCTTAATTTCATCATTTTATTTCATTATTTGGCTTACATTACTAGATTTTGTGAGTTGAATACTTATTTATATTTTCTAAGAATTTTTTTGGTGGTGAACCCTTAAAATCTAAAAGAACCCTTTCCTAGGTCCTCCTAATTATGAATTGACTCACCTTGTGAGGTTGTTAGTCAATCCATTTAGGGTTCTTACTAAATAATTGAATGTTATTTGGAGAAGAGTGATGTTCTATGTCTTAAACCCTAGAACATCCCTTTTTCCACTAATCATTTTGGTGAGCCCGACATTTTATAACATTCATTTTCTGATTTGGAGTCCATTAAAATCCTAGATATAGGTTGTATTCATTCTTGCATTGCATCTCACATTAGTGAAATTGCATCTAAGGTTTCTTATACTTAGTGAAAGTGCATATAGGTTACATTTTTTCTTTCTTGCATCATTCTATCTCATTGAAAAACTGAAAAAGTGCACTTTTCATCATCCTAGTTGCATTTAGAAACATTGTTATTACATTCAAAATAAATAAAAATTCGTTCAACTTTGCATCTAATTGCTTCATTTTAGTCATCTTTCCTTGCATTCATTGGCATAATTTTTTGTTTCCAAACTTGAGGTCCTTGGATAGGAAATCTAAGAACACTATTATCAACCTAGAATTATCTAAGTTTCTTTAAATTTCCTAACTAGGACAAAAAATCCCTTGGTGGCAACTTAGTCCCTCTCTAGATTCCTATCCCATATCTTTGTTTGAACCATTTACTATTTGTTTCAGCCTTTAAAAACTTATAATTTCACCAGGAGGACTAAGACACCCTTACTAGCGTATTAGTCCCTATTGACTTTGACTTTGTAGTTTTCAGGGTTTGAAATTTCTTTTATGTGCTTCTGTTTGCTACAGTTACTTTCTTGTTTCAGTTTTCTGATTTGTTGTTTCATCAAATTTAGTGAATCTAGCTTAATTAGTTTTCATTCACTTCATTGTCAACATTAAAAATGGCATTTACAACATTTCCCTTCCAGTCTATTGCATAGTGTAGACAATAAATTACTTTGTTTTAGGTCTAAAAATCTGAAAATATTTACATTTTTGAACCTTTGCATCATATAGATAAAAGTAATTTTCAATTTTTCATGCACAATGTTTAAATTCATAAAACTTTGCATAAGTTTGATAAAATTTCTTTTCATTTTTGGATATACATTATGTGCATTCTTAAAGTTTTTCATACATTGGATACATTTGTTTTGCATCTTTGGATATTCATCGTTTACATTCTTAAAGTATGGCATGAGAGGGTTAAAAGTGTTTTTCATTCTTGGTCAAACAATGTTAGTACCTTACCTTTCTATTCACACTAAGAAAAATTTCATATCCCCTCCCTATGAGAGTGTCTTTGTGAAAGAGAATACATCCTTGGACAATCCTAATGATCATATTTGTTCTTCTCCTAATATCTCTCCTATTTTTGAAGAAGATATTTTGATGTTGGAAGAACTAATCAATGATATTTTTGAGAGTCCTAGTTGTTTCTCTCCTCTTACCTCTCTTAGTAGAAAATACATTGATAAAAAAGACAACACAACCATAAATAATCATGACAATAACAATTTTTCTTCTCCTAGTATCTCTCCTAGTTGTGAAGAAGATACTTTGATTGATGAAAGTCATGAAAATCCTAGTTATCCTTCTCCACCTAGGGAAAACCTTATTAAGCAAGAAAATTAAACCACTGATCATTCTCCTACTTGCGATGAAGTCATCTTAGAAGAACTAATCCTTGAATGTCATGAACATTTTTTTTGTAGCTCTCCTAAAAACTCTCCTACTAGGGAAGATATCATAGTGGAAGATGATGAGAACATTGACAATAATTCCTTAGATGAAGATGATGAAGTGAAATTAGACTCCTCTTGACTATGAGATCCTAAAAATAGGGATGAGTCTTCTGAGGTTATGCACATTAGATACCCTTTGGAGTACTCTCTCGAGCCTAAACTTATCATTTATCCACCCTCTCACAAACCATAAGTTCAAAACAAACTTGTCCTTATCCTTGAACCACCTAAGAACAATGTTTTGTAGCAATCGAGTTACAATACCATTGCTCATACATACAAAACTAGGAACAATCCACAACCAGTACAAACACCTTCAACGTCCCTCCCATTGCCTAATCCTATCTTGACTAGTGCCCCTTGTTTGCCTCCACAAAGTGGAAAGGAGTATGACCTTGTTGAACAACTTAGAATACTCTTGCAAAGATATCCCTATGGGACCAAATTTAGAATTCACCTAACTATCACACTATGCTTCAAAATTCCTTTCAACAAGTTCCTATCCCTTCTAATGTGCAATTGAATGACATAGCAGCCTTGATTCAAGGAATAAATGTCAACATTCTTTTCCACCAAAGTGAACTCCCCACTTTGGAAATGCAAAAACAATGTGAGGCTTTCATAATAATAGCTCAATATTAAACAAATGGCATAAAGTGAACCCTTGTTGAAAATGGATCAGCCCTTAATTTGTGTAGTGTGACCCTTTTGGATAAGTTTGGTGTGGATAAATAAAAAATTCAACCCGACTCTTTATCTATTAAGGTATTTGACAATATAGGAAAAAAAACGCTCGGTGTGATCACTTTGCCTATTACAGTTGGAAAGGCCACATTAGAAACATCAATCCATGTTATGCCTCATGATATTTCATATAATCTTCTTTTTGGCAGACCATGGATTCATGAGATGCATGATGTTCCCTCTACCCTTCATCATATCATGAAGTATGTCTACAAAAACAAAGTATATACAATCAAAGCCGATTTTAAACCATATAGTTGTTTGAACGTCAAAAAATATAAAGATAATTATTTAAACACATTGAAACCAACTACACAAGTAGAACCTATCCAAGAACAACAAAAAGATAGATGTCGTAAGCCTTTTGACATGATATTGCTAGATGATTTGGGATCATGAAATTTCAAACCAACATTCATGGGAGAATAAAAGATCATAAACAAAACCTCTGACAATGGAAAAGAAAAGGTAGTAATGTCAATGAAAATTTCAAAAGACCCTTTCAAATCATCCACCTCAAACACTTTAGAAAAAAATATGATAAATTATATGACAAAATTTGATGAAACCGACTATCAACAACCACCAAATCCTAAAGAAATAAATAAGCTTTATGGAAAAGGTTACGAGCTTATGAAACAACTTGGATATAGTGGAAAAGGATTTGGTGCTAGAGAACAAGGCACTCATGTCCCTATCAATTCTAACACACTAGAAATAACTAATCATCTTGGTTATTGTTCCTTGATAGAAACAAACAAGCTTTCACTTAATATCAACACCATTACAAAAATTTATTTACAAGAAACAAAACAAAGAAAGAAATCTTTGCTTAGTGTCAATGTCATCAGAAAAAACACTAATGATTTGAATTCAATATAATTTACAACCTCCCTTAAAGAAGAGAACAAAACCTCGCAATCTAAATAGTCTTGTGTAGGTATGACACCTTGTGCTAAGCAAAAGAAATCTTTGTCAACAAATAACACAACATCCTCCACTTTTGACCAAGAGAGTATCTTGACAAGACTCCTCCAAGATTGTCTAATCTCTCTCCCCCAAAAAACATGAAATAAATTTTATTACAAGACTTCATTTTGTGAATATCATAGGGTTCATGCTCATTCTACTAATTAATGTAAGGCTTTGACAAAAAAAATCAACATCTTAAGGACTGTGGTGCTCTCTCTTTGGTTGAAGCACCTAGTTCCTCTTCTCATTTTAGCTCATCCTTATCCTCCACTAATTTGGGGCAAGGGGTTAGATAGCCTTCTCATTTTCTGCCTTCTATTGTTGTCTCTTTTGGATAATTGACTACCTTTTATGTACATATAAGAACAAGCTTGGAATGTGAGTTATGTGCCTTAAGTTAGCTCACATGTGACATTTTCAGGGAAACCATTTTCCTTTCCATGATGTAGCTTATGAGAAACATATGACTTGGCATAGGGATTTCCAAATAAGCTCTGATGTCTTCTTCTTTAAACAAATTGTTCACAGCAATGGTGTTATAAACTGCTTTAAAGTGGGGGCATACATCGACACTCACACTTCATTATGTGATTTTATTTCTTCCTGCAACTGTTTCCTTCTTGGTGGTGTTATTGGATTTGATTTCCTCCAAGAGTATGATATTTATTTTACTTATCCTATCTTGGAAACATTAAGCACAATGTTCCCTAATGTGAGACCTTGTACAAACTAATAAAAATCCCTTTGAACATCTCTCTTTCTTGTTGTGTTGCATTTTGTACCTTATTAAAGTCATGGAGGTATGGCTTTTATATGGTTCCTTGGGGCTCACCTAATGAACAACTAGCATTACTAGCTTGCATGAGCATGCATTTTCTCTTTGTCCTTATCATAGTCATGGGGGTATGACATTGGTATGGACTTCCTAGGGCTCACCTAGTGGACAACTAGCTCCCACTAGCCCTTGTGAGTGTGTGTTTTGTTTGTATAGTCATCAGCGCATTCCACTTGTAAACTTCTTTAGCCTACATCCAGTCCACTATGTTGGATGGCCAGTCGAAGCTTGATCAATGGAATTTTACATTTTTGTTTTGTTGTTCCTTTTTCCTTTTTCTTTTTCTATCCTTAATGGTGTATGTTGGCAATCTAGTTATTTCTTCATATATCATTTGCATGTGTGTTGCTTTGTGCCTATGTTGGTTTGTCATAGGATCTCGACCTTGGGGGATTAATCATCCCTCTTGATTTTTTTCATCCTATCTTACTAGAGTTGGTACACTTGAACCCATCTTGATTGTGTGGTTGGCTACTTTAGTGTGATTTTGAAGCAAGTTCATCCTCTCACTAAAGTAGGGGATAAATTTGGTGTAGTAAAATGCATACCCTTGCATTTTCACACTTGTCTGGGCCCACCTTTTTTTATTTATGCTCATTTATGGATTAATTGGTCCTATTTTTCATCCACATGCCTTATGAACTATATATTTTTTATGGAAAATCTTGACAAATTTCAAAAGATAAATGATCATTTAATGTTTTTGTTTATGTGTCCCTGATTTATGGACTGGGACTAATACACCACCTTGGGCATATTTCTCCTCCATGGGTCTTGGGACCCTAATTTTGAAACCACCTAAAAAGGTCCCTTTTGATGAGTGTTTTAGTACTTTCTCAACATAGGTAATGCATAGGTGCATCACCTCTCTTGGAAGGTAATCTCCAACAACAAGTTTATGAAATTCACCCCAAGGTCTCTCGGGTGTCAGGTCATGACTTACTTGGAGTATCTCAGTTGTTTAAATGTGATCTTGATAGTAATCACAGGGTATAATTATGTGAGTTAAGATGGGAGGAATTGTTCCAATTAATGGGGTTCTTAAGATGGGAAGTTTACTGCACAATTGCTATAGGTTCAAACAATAGTCTAAAACTCATATTTTAGCTTCAGATTTAGCTTTACAATGTGCAATGAACCTTGTTCAAATTCACTATTAAAAAAAAGGGAAAAATTTACGGGAGTGAAGAGGTTCTTGGATCTAAAACTAGCAATGAACATTGACAATGGAGGTTGCTACAATGGGCCAGCCTTCCCAAGACTTAGTCCCACTTAACCAAGAAAGTCTACAGTATCATGAAACTAGTGCAATCTTCTAAGGACTGTAGATTTCAGCTTTTCATTCACCATGAACATGAATAAAGAGATGATATTTAAGTGCAACAATGATATCAAGTTCAAAATAACTTTACATAACTGTATATCATCAATATGCAACCAAAAGTATGAACTAAGAAGAGGTCAAAACCATAGCAATCTCTGGAATCAAAGAACATCTAACTAATCTACTAAAGCAAGCTGAAACACATAGAACAAAAAAATAAATCTACTCAAATTCACTAACTAAGACAAGAATAATCATGCAACATGAAGTTGGAACTCAAGAATTCACCAAATCAATTAATTTCTATTAACATTCCAATAGCATGTCATTACAACAACTCAACTATCTCTTTAAAATGAGAGGAGACCCCCTATTTATAGTTTTCAAAAAGTGAAATGAATGGTTGGTATTTACTTTCATTGTGTGGCATAGATTCATTTTACATTAGGGTTTCACCTACCCCCAAATATATAGAAATTTAAAATTAGATTTTGTCTTTTTCCTACTTCGTCCTTTTGTGGGGCAGGACTATAGTTCTTTTGTCCTCTAGCTGACTATTGTTTGTTGTATCTACATTGGGAGTAACTCATCATTTATAATAGGCTTTCTGGTCTCCTTTTTCAATGTGGCATACTCCAAAAATTTTCCAATCAATACTTTGAGCTTATCCCACTCCACTATGTTGGATTGGATGATCTGAAATGTCAATTTCTTTGATTAGCCCATGATTTGTTCCCAATTCTCCATGCACTTGGGCATAGCCTTGATTAACTGTTTTGACTGAATAGAGGCATTGGTGACATAGTCGATAAAATATGTTGTTAATACACCTATCAATCCCGTTTCCATCTTCTTATGGAAATACGACCTGATATTCCTCACATTGATCTCGAGGGACGACATCTCGTAATCTGTCATCAATTTGAGATAATCCTCAGCATCTATCATGTGTTCTTGGCCCATGCCAAATCGAGTCCTACCTCATGGAAAACTTACTCCAAGACCTCCTTTCGATGATCGAAGCTCATTTTCCAGGTCTCTATGAGCCACTAATCAACCTTTGCCAAACCCAGCTCCTTTTCCCACAATTTTTCAAGAATCTTAAGAATGGCTTCGATCTTCAGATAAGTGATCCTATAAAGTCCCACGAAGCCTTGGAAGATCTTCTTGGTTCCCTCCAATTTTTTTTGTAAATCTTGGAACTTATTGATCGTTCAAATGGCGTGACCGATCCCCATATCACCATTATATATTACATGTCAGAACCAATCTTTGGTAGCCTTGGTCTAACTCTTTCTCTTTATGCTCTTCTAACAGCAGCAGTAGGGTAGCTGATGATGTGGTAGGAAGCTCCTTAGTTGAAGACCATTGTTCAATGTAAGCTGTTAGATCCATCACCAGTGCTAACTCCTCTTTGGAGGTCTTATCCGTGTTCATTTGATGCATAATGGTGGCAATGGATCCCTAGAGATGGTCAATTTTCTAATCTCTTGTTGTTATCCCTAGATCAATGGTAGAAATATTATAGTTGACCCCCTACTCATCCATCACCGGGGTGGAAATTTGCACTATCCTAGATCCAGATGCATCCATAGTCAGATGATATCTGACCCTTGGCTTCTTTTTCTTCTTCAAGTTGATTTGGGCTCGAGCCAAGATGGCCTCCAGCCTTGCCTTTGGATCTACTAGGGTCAAGGTCTTCTTCTCTAGTTTCTTTTCAAGCTATTCAGGCATCTGAGTTTCCCCTTTCAGTGATTCATGATCATTTGCTTCTTCATGAGAATGTTGGATTTGCATTATCTTTCAATTGGAGGTTTCCTATTCTAGCTTCTCCCCTTCTTCTTCATTTGAATCCTGAATAAATATAGTTACTTTCCTTGGGGACTCAGTAGCTATGTGCTCTTTGGGGCTATCCTTTCCCTCAGAATTCCTCTCTTCTTCTTCTTCTTATCCATGCTTGTGTTCTTCATGATGGTCTATTTCTAGGCTTCTTCTCATCTCAGCCTCTTCTTCAGGCTTGTCTTCTTTCTTTTCTTTCTCTCCCTCTTCTTGTTCTTCTGAAAGAGGCATCTCTTCATCATGCTTGGGGTCTTGATCTTGCCACCCTACTAGAGGTTAGGTGTCCTCCATTTATTCATCAGTATTATTCTCTTCAGTGGTGGGTAGTTTTTCAATCTCTTCCCCAACATCTTTGAGTTGTCGAGCCAACTCCTCTCTGAGCTCAGGATCAAAAGTCTCTAGAATATATTTTGGCTCTTCATCATCTTCCTCAGAGAACCGTGTTTCCTCCTCCTCATGGATGACTTCATCAATTACAAGATGCTAAAATGGGGGATTCTCATGGTAGTCATCTACCTCTTCTTCTATTTTCTTGCTTGCTTCCTTCTATTGCTTATCCAAACCCTCAGAGATTTGCATTGTTGCCTCCATCATAGGAGGCTCAATAGGAGGAGGAGGGATGGGGAGGCTGATTATAGAATTAGCCAAAGTGACCTATGTTGTGGGGTTCACAAACATTCCAGAAATCTCTGAAGGCATATTCTGCATGTACTTGGTAAAATCTTTTGGGAGGATGAGTGTGGGCATCAATTTTGCCATAATGGAAGGTGGAAAATACAATGATGGAGACATGGATGAGGAAGAGAGCAGGGAAGTGGTGGTAGACGAGGAATCTACAGCTATGACTTGAACCACAGGAGAAGCAGAGGTAAGGTGGACTGAAATGTATATTGTAGGTGAAGAGGTGGCAACCATAGCTTGCGAAACATGTAGAGGAGTAACAGTAGTAACAACTGTTGCGGTTGGGACATCAAGCATTGTGGGTGGAGACTTTGGTTGTTCTTCTCCATCATGGAGTGGGTCCTCCTAAATGGTGGGCATCCCTATGAAACTATCTAACCTCCTTCATTTCTTGGAAGTTTCAACTTTTCAAGCCTTCTCCGAAGAATCCTTACATTTAGGTTGATGCTTAGCAACCTCCTTCCTCTTCTTGGATCATTTACTTGGGGGAGATGTTGAAGTCTCTCTAGTTGGGGCAACATCGGCAAAGGAACTATCAGTCTCACCTTCCATTATATCCTCGAGTTCCCCATATGCTAGGGTCACTCCTTGTAGTTTTAGCTCAGCAATCTTCCCATCAATCCATTGTCTTTTCCTTGCCTCAACATACTTTGTTAAAATGTCGAGGTCATTGACCTCCTTTTTGTTCTAGTCGATCAATGGAAATGGCAAGTTGGCAATGGTGTCATATTGGGGATCTACCACCGTGATTTCTTCTTCAACCACTTGTTCTAGTACTGGGAATAGCTTCAATACCTTGATGAAGTATGTAGTCATGCACATGTATTTTTGCATACGCACCTCCTTGTCCTCCTTACAGTTAGCCCAAAATTCTTCAACATTATGTAGGTGGGCATATTCTAATCTGACTATTTTTTTGAGCTTTCCATATGTATCCATTTGTGGCCGAGCAGTGTGGAACTTCAGGTTATATTCATTTAGCTCCTTATCAGAATAATTTGCACATTGAGATGTGTGGAGCTCATACATTCCTTGGCCAAAGGAGAGGGGATAAGGAATCCCTACTCTATACTTGTCACTTAAGAGGGTGTGTTCTTGTTGTAGCTGCCAAGAAAATTCAAGTAATATCAACCAGTCATTTGGGTATCGGGGCAGCTTATATGGTTTGTCAGAGAAACCCTCGGCTTGGATGTAGGTGAACTTTGGAAATTGTATAAATAAAAAGCCAAACCAGTGGATGAAGGTGTTAGCACTGTGTGAGACTCTTCTTTTTGGGTCAACCCCAAGCATTCTAATGATATGGCCTATGAAGGTATCATTGAATCTATAGGAGTCCCTCTTGAAATTTGTAAATTGGAGTTGAGGGTATTATCATAAACCTTTAGCTCCCTTTCCAGTGTTGGGTTTAGTGCCACAAATAATCCCCTGTATTAGGCATGATCAACAAGAAAGTAGACTAGGTATGATTTCATATAGAATTGTGAGGTTTTCTTTACTACCACAAATTTCTCATGCAAGAAGTTGCTAATCATGCCATCCCAATAAAATTTGGTGTCTCCTCGGATGATTTCCTCTATAAAGTAGAACATCCAATTCTGAAAGGAGGTTGTAGGTGGGAGGCCCATAGCTCTGCTCAAAAGAGTTACTAAGTCATGGTAATCTTCATAGAATTCACTTTGGAAGAGCTCTTGGGACACTTTATTAGCACTACCCCTCTTTTCTTTTAGCTAGTATTGATTGATTAACTTCTTGCATTTGAGGGGATCAACATCCCACATCTTCTTTCCATACTCCTTCAACATCTCTTCCATCTCATTGAAGGTAGGGATGTGGAAGGTCCTCCCTATTGACTTGGTGGACAAGTCATCCAATACATTTCCATCTTTGTCCACTATTCTTTGGGTATCTTCTCGATATGCCTCCCGACAGGCCATTACAAGCTTGTGGGACATGAGAGCCAGTGGGAATCCTACAGCCTTGGCCAATCCACTACCTCTAATTTTTTTGGCATATTTTGTTGTAGGGTTGAGCTTGACCCTCTACTTAAATTCATCAATGTCTATGTGTCCTAGATTAGTGTCTGAGATCTCCTTCTAGTCTGTGGTGACCTTTGAGTTGAAGGGTTCCCCTTGGAACTTGTATCTTATTTGATCCTTTTCTTCCTTACCCCTAGGTGCCTTGGCAATATTATTCCCCTTATCTTTCTCTATGGTCGCCCCCGAGCACTTGGTAGCTAGTTCCATATATCCTACAACCAAAGGAGCACTAAATTATTCGAGCATAAAATATAAGGAATGCTAGCCAAAATCCTGCAAAACAATGGTAAGATCAAATAGTTCATGCTTAAAGATCAAAAAATCCCCTAAAAATCATTCTTCATCTTTTGTTTCGAGGAAATTGGGCAATGTAGGCCCGAGGGTGCAGACTTCCCTGGGCTAGAAGCTTTTTTGGAGGCTTTTCCGTTAAAAACGAAACTCACAGGGCAACATCCCGCAAATGGAGTCCTGTAATGCAAGACCCATAGGGTCAAAGACTGACAATAATTTTGTGCTTTAAACTTCAAGGGTGTGGGACAGAGGATGCGAAAGGGCATCAAGTGAAGGTCATTCAGAATGGTGCCGGTGAGGTGGAAGTCTGGTAGGGGAGGCTTGCATGGTCAGATCCATAAGAGGTGAATGCATTGGTCATTTTGTTATCAGGCAACCTAGGAGGAAAAGGAATCATTGGAACCCACCATCTAGGAGGACGCCATTAGATTGTTGTTTGGGTTAGCCATTTCAGAACGGTGAAAGATCGACAGAGACCCGCATGGGATAGTCCGCCAGTGATTTGTATTAAGTACAAGCTTGGATGGTGGTCATGAATGTGAGACCCATCGGGAAGAGGGACATGATGCAAATTCCATTTGGAACAACAAATCTTTGATGACATCCTGCAAACACAAGTCTGCATGGATCATTCTGTGATGTTCAGGACTTGGGTTTCTGCTCAATCACATGATTGACAATCGGGAGTGCAAGACCCGACTGATGGGAGGATGACATTAAATGACCATTAGGAATGGTGGGGAAGCAATGGCTACCCATGGATGGAGGTCCAGGATTCTGGGCCTGAGAGGGTCGATGGTTCAGTTTCTGGGCTTGTGAGATTTCAAAAAGTTTATAACGGCCAAGTGGAAGAGGCATCCCATGGATGCAGGCCTATCGAGGGAGATTTCCATTTTCAAAGGTTAATCATATGCAAGCAAGAATATGAATGATGATGGGAGGGATGCAGGCATGAAGGGCACGATTTCCATGCCTAAGAAATAACAACGAAGGTATCAGGTTCCATTGAACCTAGAACACAGTTTTCTAAGGTTTTTTCAAGTTTTTTAATTTGTGGGTTTTGTGAGGAGGGTGTTCATCTGTCTAATTTTATCACTTTTACCAAGGAACACTTAGGAATTTTCAATTTTTAGGCAAAAGACACATGGCGAAGGTCGATGGTGAACTTACCTCAAGATTTGGCACTGGAGGATGATGAACCATGTAAAGAGTGGAACTCTTTAAATCAAACATCGACAAAACTTTAAATAATTTCATTTATATTCAAAATAAAGTTGATAATTCATTCATTTAGACATTATAAAAGACATTTGATTCCAAAACACAATGACTTAAGTCGATAAGATAGGTTCAATATATAATTCCAATTTAAATAGATACATGTGTCATAATACACTTCAATGATAATCATACATAAGATGGTCGGAATTCCTTAGTCATTCAAGAAATACCTGACCCTACATGAATCGCTTAGCAAGAAGTAGTCTACGAGCAAGATGGAATCTAGTGCGTGCCTAGTATAACTAGTAAAACCGTAAGCATTTTCATTTTTCTAAGTCATTTAACAAACAAGAAAGTTTGATACTAGGATATGGTAGAGAGTTCAATAATTCCATCTATTTCAATTGTCCTTAAGTTACTTGGCCAAGTAAAATGTCATGCATGACAATAAAGCAGTTTTGGAAAAGAAAAACTACACTCTCTAATAACCCACATTCGGCACCCGTCCCGAAAGGTAACTTTCGCAAAACATGACATGCACATTCATTTATCAAGCATGCATGGTTCCAAATAGTCAAATACAATCTTTCAAAAACAATAAAACAAAAATCTTGTTTGAAACGAAAACAGTTAAAAAGTTGTTCTTTTCATCATTTAAATCCATAAAAGACATTAATTTAATATTTAAGTCAAATAAATTAAATATCAAAAATAAAATAAGAAGGTGTATCTCCAGTATGTATATTAAATACATATAATAAACAGTCATAAAAGAGCACACATTATTTCGCTCTTTTTACTCATCTATTTTTTTTCCTCTATGAACTAATCTTAATTTGTTTTGTTTTAAGTAAATCATTTCTTTAAATTTAATTGATTTAATTTTCTGTTTTCCATACATGCAGAAAATAAATAATTAAATTAATACTTTTCAAGAACAGTTTTAAAATAAATCGTTCCAGTTTCTATTTCTGAATGTTCTAAGTTTCATTGTCTAATTTCACTGATTTTAAGCTCTATTTCGAAATTACGTTAAAAATTTATAAGATATTTAAACAAAATCTTTCTCTTTTTTTTCTAATTATTTCAAATCTATAAATAACGTTTTCTGTTTAAAAATAAAATTCCTTTCAACTCAAATTTTGAGTTTTTCTTAAATCTGTAAAACAGATTAAAACTAACGTTTCTGTTTAACATTCTTTTAAATCTAAATTAAAATGATGTTTTTTCTTTTCTTTTTTGAATCTCTTCTTAAATTTAATCAACTGTTTTTATTTCATGTTTTCAATCAAATTCTTCCTAACATTTTTCAGTTTCCAAATTCAATTTTTTCTGGAAAAAAATCACAATTTGACATTTAAGAATTCAACAGAATTTTGAGGTAACAGAAAATTATTTTAATAGTTTTCAAAGTCCACACAATAAAATAACATTTCATTCAATTTTAATCTATTCATAATTTGTTTAATTATTTCAAGATCCTACTTGTTAAATTCCTAAAATGATTTTGTTTGTGTCCCTCCTCTATATTTTTCTGTTTGTTAATCCTCTGTTGCTTGTATTTGTTGAAGTTAGGCAGTTTTCTATTTACCTGATCTACTATTCTCCTATCTCCTTCTCCTCTCTCTCCCTTGCCTGCCACCTGTGCTGGCACACTTAACTTTTCCTGACCTGCGCCCTTTATTCTTCCTTCCTCTGTTCCCTAAGTCCTCTTGCTACCTGGGCGCATGTGGAGAGTGTGTAGTTTGGAAATCTCCATGTAGCTGCATGGAGAGTGGAGACCTTGCTTGGCTGAATGGAAGAATGGAGATTCCTTCTTCCTGTTGTAGCTGCATACCCCTCTTCTTGGCAATGCCTATTCTCCTCTTCCAGATGTGTGGAAATCTGCAGTGTGTGGGGTATGTAAACACAGTCCTTCCCTCTGCTTCCCAAACAATAAATTCCCTATCAAAATCCAAAAATGGATTTCTGCTCTTTTTTTTCTTAATCTCCAATTGAAATTTGAAATTCTCTTCTGACTCATTTCTTTCTCTTTCTCATGCATAGATATTAACAATAAATGAGATCCCCAATTTGAGGTTGATCTCCAGATCAATTATCTAACTCCAAGTTTCAAATTTGATTGCTTCTCATATTGATTGAAGATATTTTTTCTTCTTTTTGTTAAACTGAAGTTTGATTTCAATTTCAAATTGTCGTGATTTGTTTTCTAAATTGTTTTCAATTTGTTTCCAATAGCTCAACTCAAGATATTTGTTTAAGTTCTAAATTTAAATCTTTTCCTCTATATTTTCAATTAAAAATAAATAATTTTTAAAACACAACTTTTATTACATTTTAATAAATTCTGAAATAAAAAGTCTATTTCATTTAAATTTCAAAATACAAGAATCTTATTTTAAAACAATAATAAAATATTGAATAACCAAATTTCCATTTAAAACGACATGTTCTTTTCACGAATTTTTAGAAATCAATTAAACTTGATTTTAAATTTGCAAACACAATAATCACAAAAATGCATTAAAATATCAACTAACTAAGTGTGTGTAATTCTATCATACTCATAAATGTCTAATAGCTAAAATGACTCTACCTGATCATTGTTCTCACCTTCAGTCATGTTCACCTATTCCTACGTTCATTTGCACTCGAGTTTTCATCAATAATGACAAACACCAATTTAAATATAAATGCATTTCAATTTCATTTAAATTTCAATTTAACTTTGATTTAAATAATCATTTAACTTCAATTTAAATAACAATATCATGATTACTAGTTGCATTTAATTAATCAATATAATCTATATGTGACATCCTTCCCTTCTTGGAAGAGACATTGTCTCGATGTCTTATTAGTCATTCAATAAGCATAACATCACCATCAATAAAACATACTATCTCAATCAGTAAAAGCATAATATCTCAATAGGTAAAACATAGTGTCTCAATCATAATGAAATAGTAACTAACAACATAGTTCTCAAACATAAGCATAAGAAAATCATAGTAGAATCCACGCTATCAAAGTTCACAACATGTGAATCAAAAACTAGAGTATCAAGTATCTCCGCATAAAACAAATACTAATCTATGAAAGAAAATGAGGAAAATGATGGTCTATCATCTCAGAATCCTCCCATGTAGCACTATCCTCAGTATACTAGTCCCATTGGACCTTGTACTGAGTATTATCTCTGTTACGCAGCTTAATGCTATGCCTGTCTAGGATTCGGATGGGCTTCACTAGCACCACCCGCGGATCTTGTATCTGTAATGAACGCCAATCAAGAATATGAGATGCATCTTGATGATATGGTTTCAACAAAGAAACATGGAAAACATTATGGAGTCGAGCTAGAGCAAGTGGTAACACTAGTCTATATGCAACTGGATTAATAACTTCCAGTACATCAAATGGTCCCACAAATCTCGGTGCCAACTTTGATGATTTCCCAAATGAGGTAGAGCTCTTATGAGGCTTAACCCTCAAGAAGACTTTATCTCTTGCAACAAACTATCTAAAATTCCTATTCCTATCAGCATAGTTATTCTGTCTACTGGCTGCTTCCTTCAACCTACCCTTGATCAACTTCATTTTCTCATCCATCTCCTTGAGTATATCTAGACCAATAATTATCTTGTCTTCCATCATGTCCCAACTAATGGGTGTGCGACATTTCCGTCCATAAAGTGCCTCAAATGGTTTCATACACAAAGATGCATGAAATGAGTTGTTGTAGGAAAAATCAACCAATGGAAAATACTCCTCCCGCTTGTACTTCTGATCCATGTAGTACATCCTCAATAGATCCTCAACAACCTGATTGACCCTTTCAGTTTGGCCATCAGTTTGTGGGTGATATGCAGAACTAAAATTCAATTTAGTTCCCAAAGTTGCATTCAGTGTAGTCTAGAACCTAGATGTCATCTTGGTATCCCTATCAGAAATAATGGTCTCTGGTACACCATGCAATTTGAATATCTCTTGCACAAATTTCCTCGCAAGAGTCAATGATCCATCTTTCAGATTTTTAGGTATGAAATGTGAAACCTTCATCAGCTTATCAACAAATACTAAGATGGTATCATGCCTATTCCTACTCAAAGGTAATCCTTGGATGAAATCCATACTGATTACTTGCCACTTATACTTAGGTATATTGTGGGGATACAAAAGTCCTTCTGGATGCACATGCTCAACCTTGACTCACTGGCATTCCAAACATGTAGCCACATACTCCATGACATCTTTCTTAAGCTTAGGCCAAAAATACAAAGCCTTCAAGTCAACTACCATCTTTGTAACTCCTGGATGCCCTAAATAAGGTGCATCATGCACTTCCTCAAGAATCAAATTCCTCAAATCTCCACCCTCAAGGATATACATCCTTCCTTGATATCTAAAAATACCATCATACTCCATCACATACCCATCAAATCTATGATCTAAAGGATCTGCCTCTAAGGCTTTCTTGACCCTGTCATAATGCTCATCTCCTGGAAGATACTACAGCACTTGTTGTCTCAAATTTGACCTTGTGTTCAACATAGCAAAGAGATGTCTTCTCCTGCTAAGAGCATCAACAACTCTATTTTCCTTACCCTTGATATACTCAATACCAAAATCATACTCACTTAGGAACTCAAGCCACTTCATCTGTCTCACATTGAGGTTCAGTTGTGTGAAGATGTACTTAAGTCCTAAATGATCTGTACTAAGCTCAAATGGTTTCCCTAGGAGATAATGTCTCCACATCTACAATGCATGAAAAATAGATGTAAGCTCAAGATCATATGGCGCATAATTCAAATCACACTGTTTCAGTTTCCTGGACTCATATGCAACCACCTTCCCTTCCTCCATTAGCACAACTCCCACACCTTCACCTGATGCATATGTAATCACTATGAAGTGCACATTAGGATATGGTATAGTCAACACTGGTGCCGATGTCAAATTTTGTTTAAGAATCTGAAATGCTTCCTCGCACTTCTTATTCCACTCATATTTCTTTCCCTTCTTCTGAAGAGAAGTAACAGGTGTTGTAATCTTGGAAAACCCTTCCACATATTTCTGGTAGTATCCTGCAAGTCCCATGAAACTACGAACTTTAGTAACACTCTGCAGTGTTGGACTATCTACAATTGCCTCTATCTTCCCAGGGTCAATTGAGATTCCCTCTACAGATATGACATGCCCCAAATAGTGAACCTTCTTCTTTTGAAAGTACACTTTGAAAACTTACAAAAAATCTTTCGATCTCTTAGTCATTGCAAGACTATTCTCAAATGCATCTCATGTTCCTCTTCTATTTTAGAGTAAATCATAATTTCATCAATGAATATAAGCACAAAATCATCTAAACAGTCTCTAAAGATACTATTCATAAGATTCATGAATTCCAGTGGAGCATTCGTTAGGCAAAAAGTTACCATGATGAACTCGTAGTGTCCATACTGAGTTCTGAAAGCTGTCTTTGGAATGTCCTCATCCTTAATCCTCAACTGGTGGTAACCTGATCTAAGATCAAACTTAGAAAACACCTTGGCCCCCTTCATCTGATCAAACAACTCATCTATCCTAGGTAAAGGATACCTATTCTTAATGGTAACCTTGTTCAGCATCCTGTAATCAATACACAGTCACAAGGTTCCATCCTTCTTTTTAACAAAGATTACTGGTGCACCCCATGGAGATACACTCGGTCTAATAAATCCTTGTTTTAGAAACTCCTATAATTGAACCTTCAGTTCATACAACTTAGTAGTAGTCATTATGTATGGATCTTTGGATTGAGGCTCCATTCCATGTAAAATTTCAATCGAGAAATAAAATTCTCTCTTCGGTGGTAACTCAGTAAGTTCTTTAGGAAAGATATCTAAGAACTCTCTGAGAAATGGATAGCCCTCTAGAATTAGCTAGGCATTATCCATGTCACTCACCAATATAGCATAAATGGAACATCCTTTCTGGTGTGCTTTCTTTAGCTGCATAGCTGAGATATGTCTCAACTCTAGAGGCTCTCGAGATCCTAAAATCTCTACTGGATGTCCAAAATCATCCAAACAAATCACCACCTTATCCTCATAGTTCACTATGGCTTTATGCTCAGTTAACCAATTGATCCCTAAGATCACATCATAAGAACCCAACGGTGCTACATAAAGGTTAACTTGGGTTTGGAAATTAGGTAGCTCTAAATCGCTGCATGATAAACATGAATCTACCCTCTTCTCTGCTCGATTTCCATACTGAACCATCCATGAATTTGACATAAAACCAAGTCTAATAGGTAATTTAGCAACTACTTTAGGATCAATAAAGCATTCAGTAGCTCCTATATCTATCAAAATAGAAAAAGATTGACCAAAAAGCTTACCCAACATCTGAATAGGTGAAGCTTGAAAAATCTGCTTGATGGTTGTCAACCACTGCATGTATCTAGTGTTGCAGTGCTCTCCAATCATTACCACCTCGCTGACCTCCTGCTCACTGAGTTTAATTGGATGCATAGTGATCTCCTCCACAATTATAGCATCCACCTCATGGCCTTGGGTGACCATCTATCCTATTCTTGATATTGGAGAAGTTGGTGTTATTATTGTTCACTTTCTTGTTTCCACCAAAGCTCCCTTCTCCTTTATCCTGAGTGTTTGTTCCTCTCTTCAGAATCCTGATCTTCTGATTGTTATTATTACCCTTTTGATTATTGTTGTTATTTCTTGGGAACTTCCTATTTCTAAAACCAGATTTAGCATTCACACTCTTCCTATAGTTAGTCACCTGTTGCAGCTCATGTTCCTATTTTGTGGCATTTTCAAAGACCTCATCCTTCATCAGTGGATTATGAATATCCACATCAGCTCCAATTTATGGCCTCAATCATAGGATGAATTTCCGAATATGGAACTGTTCATCCATCTGATATTGTGGTACGTACTTCAGGAGGTTAGTGAACCTCTCCTAGTACTGAGTAACTGTCAAACCACCCTGTGTCAGATTCTGGAACTCTTTCATCTTCCTATCAAAGAACAGCTATGGAAGCCACCTCTTCCTAAAAATTTGCAAGAACACTTCCCAAGTAGTCCCACCTGGTAGTAACTTCTTCTCAGTCTTCTCGTTATCCCACCAAGTAGCATCTTCTCCAGTAAGCTAGTATGCAGCCCAAACTGCCTTGGTCTCATTGGACATATTCCTGAGCTGAAAGTATTTTTCCATCTCAATAACCCAAGCTTCAGCTCCATCACCTATATTCTTACCATCAAACTTGGGTGATGCTACCCTTTTCAAATCTTTCGCCAACTCCCCTTCAATCCTAGCTTGAGGATTCAGTACTTCAACCCTTGGATTATCTTATTAGGTTGCTCCTAATTTTAGGGAATTTCAACTCGAGGGTTTTTTCCTTCTCTGACACCTCGAACTTCATGTTCCAGGTTATCCATTCTGGAACCGTGTTGATTCATGAGACTGAGAATCTGATCCAATCTATCATTCTCATTACTTGCAGTAGCTCCTTTACCTCTTGTACCCATTATGTATCACAATTCCTGCATCAAGGAATGTTTCTTTAGCATAATGGACAAAGGACCCTAGTGTTCAAACCTAGGGATTTGATACCAAATGTAAAGAGTGCAACTCTTTAAATCAAACATCGACAAAACTTTAAATAATTTCATTTATATTCAAAATAAAGTCAACAATTCATTCATTTAGACATTATAAAAGACAATCGATTCCAAAACATGACTTAAGTCAATAAGATAGATTCAATATAGTTCCAACTTAAATAGATACATGCACCATAATACACTTAAATGATAATCATACATAACATGGTGTAATATAAGTTACAATTCAAGACTTAGGCATTCAGTCACCTTAAATTCTACAATACATATTTCAAGAAAATATAAAACATAAGAGAAGATGACATCCTTTGATCTTCAATCCAATAGAATATCTTCATAAAGAAGACGATAACAAGGATCAGGCACTTTTTCCACCCAACCTCGAAGCTTACGCTTCCCCGGAATTCCTTAGCCATTCAAGAAACACCCGACCCTCCACGAATCGCTTAGCAAGAAGCGGTCTACAAGCAAGATGGAATCTAGTGCATGCCTAGTATAACTAGTAAAACCATAAGAGATTTTCATTTTTCTAGGTCATTTAAGAAACAAGCAAGTTCAATACTAGGATATGGTAGAGAGTTCAATAATTCCATCTATTTCAATGGTCCTTAAGTTACTTGGCCAAGTAAAATGTCATGCACGACAATAAAGCAGTTTTGGAAAAGAAAAACTACACTCTCTAATAACCCACATTTGGCACCCGTCCCGGAAGGTAACTTTCCCAAAAAATGACATGCACATTCATTTATCAAGAATGCATGGTTCCAAATAGTCAAATACAATCTTTCAAAAACAATAAAATAGAAATCTTGTTTAAAGCGAAAATAGTTAAAAAGTTGTTCTTTTCATCGTTTAAATCCATAAATGACATTAATTTAATATTTAAATCAAATAAATTAAATATCAAAAATAAAATAAGGTGTATCTCCAGTATGTAGATCAAATACATATAATAAACAGTCATAAATGAGCACACGTTCTTTCGCTCTTTTTACTCATCTATTTTGTTTCCTCTATGAACTAATCTTAATTTGTTTTGTTTTAAGTAAATCATTTCTTTAAATTTAATTGATTTAATTTTATGTTTTCCATACATGCAGAAAATAAATAATTAAATTAATACTTTTCAAAAACAGTTTTAAAATAAATCATTCCAGTTTCTGTTTCTGAATGTTTTGAGTTTCATTGTCTAATTTCACTAATTTTAAGCTCTATTTCAAAATTACGATAATAATTTATAAGATATTTAAACAAAATCTTTCTATTTTTTTTTTTTAATTCTTTCTAATCTATAAATAATGTTTTCTGTTGAAAAATAAAATTCCTTTCAAATAAAATTATGAGTTTTTCTTAAATTTGTAAAACAAATTAAAACTAACGTTTCTGTTTAAGATTCTTTTAAATCTAAATTAAAATGATGTTTTTTTTTTTTTTTTCTATTTTAAATCTCTTCTTAAATTTAATCAGCTATTTTTATTTCATTTTTCAATCAAATTCTTCCTAACATTTTTCAGTTTCCAAATTCAATGTTTTCTGAAAAAAATCATAGTCTGACATTTAAGAATTCAACAGAATTTTGAAGAAACAGAAAATTCTTTTAATAGTTTTCAAAATCCACACAATAAAATAACATTTCGTTCAATTTTAATCTATTCATAATTTGTTTAATTATTTCAAGATCCTACTTGTTAAATTCTAGAAATGATTTTGTTTGTGTGCCTCCTTTGTATTTTTATGTTTGTTAATCCTCTATTGCTTGTATTTGTTGAAGTCAGGCAGTTTTTTGTTTACCTGATCTACTATTTTCCTATCTCTCCCTTGCCTGACACCTGTGCTGGCACACTTAACTTTTCCTGACCCATGCCCTTTATTCTTCCTTCCTTTGTTCCCTAAGTCCTCTTGTTGTCTAGGCATGTGTGGAGAGTGTGTAGTTTGGAAATCTCCTTGTAGCTGCATGGAGAGTGGAGACCTTGCCTGGCCGCATGGAAGAATGGAGATTCCTTCTCCTTGCTATAGCTGCATACCCCTCTTCTTGGCAACACCTATTCTCGTCTTCTAGATGCATGGAAATCTGCAGTGTGTGGGGTATGTAAACATAGTCCTTCCCTCTACTTCCCAAACAATAAAATCCCTATCAAAATCCAAAAACGGATTTCTGCTCTTTTCTTTTTTTTTATCTCCAATTGAAATTCGAAATTCTCTTCTGACTCATTTCCTTCTCTTTCTCGTGCATAGATATTAACAAGAAATGAGATCCCCAATTTGAGGTTGATCTCCAGATCAATTATCTAACTCCAAGTTTCAAATTTGATTGCTTCTCATATTGATTGAAGATATTTTTTCTTCTTTTTGTTAAACTGAAGTTTGATTTCAATTTCAAATTGGCATGATTTTTTTTCTAAATTTTTTTCCATTTGTTTCCAATAACTCAACTCAAGATATTTGTTTAATTTCTAAATTTAAATCTTTTCCTCTATATTTTCAATTAAAAATAAATAATTTTTAAAACACAACTTTTATTACATTTTAATAAATTCTGAAATAAAAAGTCTATTTCATTTAAATTTTGAAATACAAGAATCTTATTTTAAAACAATAATAAAATATCCAATAACCAAATTTCCATTTAAAATGACTTGTTCTTTTCACGAATTTTTAGAAATCAATTAAACTTGATTTTAAATTTGCAAACACAAAAATCACAAAAATGCATTAAAATATCAACTAAGTGAGTGCGTGTAATTCCATCATACTCATAAATGTCTAATAGCTAAAATGACTCTACCTGATCGTTGTTCTCACCTTTAATCACATTCACATGTTCCTGCATTTATTTGCACTTAATTTTTCATCAGTAATGACAAACCCCAATTTAAATATAAATGCATTTCAATTTCAAATTCAATTTCATTTAAATTTCAATTTAACTTTGATTTAAATAATCAATTAACTTCAATTTAAATAACAATATCATGATTACTAATTGCATTTAATTAATCAATATAATCTATACATGACAAACCATCCTTGAAATGTTGCTCAAATCGACAAACGGAGGTTGTGGGCATGATGGAGGCAAGGGTTGTAAACTCTGACATGTTTCTCTGCAAAGGAATTTTGTGAAAATGATAGGTCAAGTCAAGGTATTTATAGAAAATATGGAATTAAATTCCCTCATTAAATGTTCATATTGTGGTTGCCATGGTTGGTGAATGGGCATTTCAAAAATGGTGGCAAGAACGATGGAGTCTGCTAAGCGAACAACAGTCGGGTGTTAGCCATCTAGGATGACCGACAATGCAAAAGAGCGAAATTGACTACAGGTCCCATGAGGCGGGAGGACGTCATGAGACCGCCATTTAGAATGGAAAAGGCACCAAGGAAACCCACAGAGGGCATCCCATGGGGGTGGACCCGTGGTGGATGGAGGACATCAGATCAAGACTTGAAGGAAAACAACCAAGGAAATCTCGTGAAGACTTAAGACTTTGAAAATTTGAGGGTAACAAAATATGGTCAACTTAATATGATTCTCCTAGCGCTCCTCTACCACTTAAGACATAAAAATAGGGGCACGTGAAATGAGGTGAAGCAAAAGTGACCCAGTACAAGTGAAAAGAGAGGGTCCCCATTCTAAACGGGGCGTGTGTGCTATAGGCACAATAGTCCCTTTTTGGAGTTTGGCCCCTAAGATTTGAGCCTTGGGACTAAGATGCCACCTAGGGCACCTTATTCCTCCTTGGCTTATATTTGAGGTCCAATTTCAAATTTGGGTAGGATTTAGCCTCTTTTAATTAATGATTTCATATGTTGTCTTCTTGTGGTGTAATTTTGGGATATTAAGCATGAATACATATAAATACAAGGTTCCTTCACTCATTTTCACCCAAGTCTTTTATGAGAGCATTCATTATAGTCAAATTGAGTTCACAAGAGAATTCAAGAGCAATTCATCAAGTATTTGAAGCCATCATCTAGATTCAACCATCATGTCAAGGGTTTAGTGCATATGTTCATGTTGTTGAGCCAAGATTGTGGATGTAGCATTGAAGATCTATTGACAACCATTGTTCACATAAAATCCAAGGATTCAAGATCTACATTCTTCATGGAAATTGCATAGTATATTGTAGATTTTCTTCACAAGACATCATCCAAGGTGATATCATTTACATATTTCATGCTTCATTTCATTCATTTCATCATTTGGTTTAATTATCTACAAGGGGTTTGACCAAGGCAAACCCCCCTTCACTAAAAATCAACAAGTTTTCCCTATCTTGTGTGTTTGTATTTGTAGATCTAGGTTGAAGACTTGAAGATCATTTGGAGTGCAAGATTGAAAAGTTGCAAAAGTTGCATTACAAAGTTGTCATCTTCATGGAAACTCACCTATAGGTCAGATCTGGAAGTTTCAGAACCTAAGATCCAAAAAGAAGCAAGTGTGGACCTTGGACCTCAGGACCACCTTTAGAATTTTCAAAAATTTAGAGCGGAACTAATACGCCACCTTGGGAATCTTAGTCCTCCACATGGTATTTTCAAAGATTTTTTGAGATCTGATTCTGACATTTGAAGATTTCATATTTTCCCCAAAAAAATGCAGTAGGACTAGAACACCATCTTGGGAATATTAGTCCTCCAAGGCATATTTTGGAAACTTCTTTACATTTCTAGAATCCTCATTGCATCTCCAAACTTCCCAAGTACACATATTCTAACTTGGTGTAGCTTAATTTCATCATTTGATCTCATTATTTGGTTTACATTACTAGATTTTGTGAGTTGAATACTTATTTTTCTTTTCCAAGCATTTGCTTGGTGGTGAGCCCTTAAAATATAAAAGAACCCTTTCCTAGGTCCTCCTAATTTTGAATTGACTCACCTTATGAGGTTGTTAGTCAATCCAATTAGGGTTCTTAGGACATAATTGAATGTTAGTTGGAGAAGAGTGATGTTCTATGTCTTAAACCCTAGAGCATCCATTTTTCCACTAATTAGATGCACATTATTGGATTACCCTCCTTGGTCTTACATAGCCTAAAGTGCATGAGAGAATAATTGTAGCTTTCACTCATTCGTTGGCCAATCATCTCTTGAGTATTCGATAATTGAAGTTGGAAAAATCATAGATACTTGGTGGGATCTTCTTGGTTCTCTAAAAATAACCAACAAACTAAAAGATCTCTACACATATTTCTAAGTTAAGGACTTATTACATTACCACCCATGTGAGAAAATTGATTTCTAAATCATAAGAAAACAAACACATCACATTGCAAATATCATAGAATTTTTGGACATAGTACTGATGAGTGTTGTGCTTTAAAATAAATATTTAAAAAGTTTGATATTATTGAAATAGTCCCTTAAAGCATGTCCTTTTTCTCCTTTCCATGTAATAGTTGTAGGATCATAATATTCTCACTATTAAATGCTTTACATTTATTCAAATCATTTCAAAATGCAAGGAGCTCCTTCTCATCACCTACCTCAGCTCATTCTTTGTCTTGCACATAGGGGGGGCAAGAATCAGACAACCTTGTCCTAGTAGCACATTTTATGTTGTCCCTTTGGCTAGTTGTCTGCCTTTAGTATATGATGAAGATGATTGGGATGTGAATGAATTTCTATAGGTTGACTTGCATGTGCCTTACTAATATTTTACATTATTTTTATTTTTCATGTTTCTTGTGTGTGATTGCATGTATGTAATGTGATCCCTCATGTCGTTGTGTTTTATGTATCTCTCTCTTTGTGACATTGCTCTATTTGTATTTTCATTCTTCTCTATGTCATATCTTTTTCATTTGTCTTGTTTTTTTCCTTTTGGGGATGATGTAAGGCGTTGAGACATTTAGGTCTCTTCCATGTTGACCCAAAATCTTTTCCTTTATCTTTTCATTTGTCTTGTGTTTTTCCTTTTGGGGATGACATAAGGTGTTGAGACATTCAGGTCTCTTCCATGTTGACCAAAATCTTTTCCTTTTCCTTTATCTTTTCATTTATCTTTTGTGTTTCCTTTTGGGGATAACACAAGGTGTTGAGACATTTAGGTCTCTTCCATGTTGACTCGAAAGGCCTTTTCTTTGTTTTCACTCTCTTTGTGTCATTCTTCTTGTTCCATGAGTATTTGGGGAATGATGATAGTTTCAAGCTCTTTAAAAACATTGTAGCAAAGACATACTGACCTTGAATCCATGGATCCCTCATGTATTTGGAGTTTCATTTTGGGGGCAACCCCTCCCTTTTCATGACGTAGCTTTATTTTGGAGCATGTCACTTGGTATAGAGCTTTCCAAACAAGCTCTCATTTCCTCTTTATTGTTAGCATCTTATCATTTTCTACTTTAAAGCAATTAATCATAGCATGGTGCTTAGGAACTTCTTTAAAGTGGGGGAATACATTGGAATTATTCTTTTGAATTTTCAACTCATGTTTCATTGTATAGTCTTCTTATTTCATGTGATGTGTCTTTCATTTTGTGGTGACATTGGATGTTTTCCTTCAAGAGTGTGATCTCTCTTAGCATATTATATTCTTCTTAGTGGCTTGATGCAACACACTGCATCCCCTAAGTTGTAAATATTCTATTCTTTGATTGATCCTCTCTTAGATACATTAGGCATGATGTTCCCTAAGTTAACACCTTACATGAACTAAGAAAAACTCCTTTGAACGTTCTTTACACTATTATATTTATAATTTTTGTTATATGACCACCTTGCATAACACACTTTGCTTGCCTGTGGAGCCATCATTTTTGTTCATGAGTTTCAAGAATATGAAGCTTTTCTTGCCTCATGAAGCCCAAATTACATTGTTGTGTGGCACCTTGTCAAAGTTATCAAGAGGTATAACTTTGGTCTATTTGTACATATGGTAGCAAAACTTAGGCATGACTTTCTAATAATAATCTCGATATATATCAAGTAACCAATCATAAATTAATGTTTTTGGATTCTATGGCCCATATTTATTTATCTAGGACTCATACACCACCTTGGGCATATGGGTTCCACCTATGTTTTAGGGCCTAAAGCCTGAATTTAGCATAAAACTAAGCATTTCTTGAAATTTATGTACCGATCTTAGCCTACTGGGACTCATATGCCCCAACTAGCATATGAGTCCTTCTTAGCTTGGACCTAATTTTTAATTCAATTATTGGTGGGATTTTATTCTCCTAGATCTAATGTCAGCTTGTAGTGCTATAATTTCAAGAAATTTGGCATAAACAAGTATAAATACAAGGTTATTTTACACATTTTCTCCTAGCACTTTTTGAGATCAAGCATAATAGAAATTTTATGATTACAAGAGAATTCAAGAGCATTCAAGAGTGATTAACAAGAATTTTGGAGTGTTATTCAAGAATCAAGCATCATGTTTGTTTTGAGCTAACATTTGTGATGTAGGTCCTTATTATTCAAGCAAGCATTCAAATCAAGATCTATAACAAACGAGAAAGAGTCAAGATCCACATTCATTCTAGGCATTACTTACAAGATTGCAAGATTTGTTTCAAGGTTTTGGTGAGTTGCAATATTTCATATTTGTGCATTCATCATTCCTTCCTTCTATTTTATCTCATTTGAAGGTTTGATTACCAAAATGGGGTTTGATCAAGGCAAACCCCTATCCACTAACAAAAAAAAAAATTAAGAAGACAAAACTTAAGTAGATATTTTCAATTATAGCAACACATGTTTAATTAAAATATGAGTCAAATATATATATTCATTTTAAAATATCAATTACAATTTCCAAGTTGACTTGGTTCATATGGCCACAAAGTCAATAGAAATAAAAATTACATCATAATTCCTTTGATAATATGAAAACATCCAAGGTTTCCTTGACGTTGCCTCCTCTGGTGGATGAGAAAATGGCTAAGGCATTTTACCGCCCAACCAAAAATCTTACGCTTTCTCAGAATTCTTCCTACTTGAAGAATGCCTAACCCTACAAAGAAATTTTAGCAAGAGAAAAATCTACAAGGTGGAATCTGGTGTGTGCCCAAACATCAAAATGCATCTCTATCTATAATTAAAAAATGCAAGATCTATGCTAGGAATGGCAGAGAGACTTATCACATATAAGTCCATACATACATAATGGGCTAACTACTTGGCCAAGCATAAAATTTAGTTGCAACAATAAAAGGTTTTGGATAAAGAAAAAAAAATACCCTCTATACTCCATTTTGGCACCCATCCCAAAAGGTAACTTTAAACATCACAATGTTATCCCTTAGCAACTATCTACCCCCTAGAAACATACTTAGAGGTGCTCTAGTGTACTTAGGTTTTGTGGTTCTACTAAACTAAAAGAATATTATTTACATATACATCTATGGAAAATTAATTTAGTCTACTTAATTCCTCAACTAAAATAAATTCAAAAAAATAATCCAAGTGCATTTTTTTGATACATTATTCATTCAATTCATACACATGTCACATGATTACATTCAATGTAATTTAGTATTCACTAAAAATGAATTAAATAAGTAAAAAAAAGAAGGCATGTCACAAGTATGTGTATGTACGTAGATAGAGGTCTATTTGAAAATCATGTATGTGCCAACTTAAGTTATTATATTTGTGCATACATTTTTAAATAAAAACCATTATAACAGATTGATTTCATTCAAAATAATGCTACAATTTGTCATATTATTTGACTGTTATACAAGATGTAAGTTTGTCTTTTTCAAAGAAAAGAAGAACAATTTTGTTTGAAATAGTTACTACATATTGGTACATAGTTGAACATTCCAAACCCACGCTATTTGCAGAAGTTTACAAGCTACTGTGCAATGTGTCTCATTGACAGTTTCAAGTTAACTAGTACAACATGTAAATGATCAATCCTTCTATCATTGTAGATATGCAAATACTTTAACAACACTAGTATATTTTTGTTCAAATAAAAGAATCATACGAAATTATTTTCATTTCAAAACCAAAAAAAACATATAAGTCTGGAACAATTTTATTATTGTTCGAGTAATGGAGAAACCCATGCTTCTAATGGTGACAATTATAAGATATATATACATTCAAGCCACTATAATTTTAAAGAATGACTAATAATTGATGCCTATTTGGTATTATTATTAACATCCTCTAAGGCCAAAAAATATGCTTGTCAATCATCAGCCTCTATGGAATCTATGCAATGAAACAATCTAGGCATCATTCTTAAGGAATGATACAACTCTTGCAATAAGGATTGGCAAAAACAAACATTGAAAGCATCACATGAAATCAACGATAATGGGAATCATTTTGATGAACAAGTAAATCTATATACAAATGGTATAATACCAATCAATCATAAGATCGTGCCAACATAATGAAAATAAAATGGAATGATATAATCGTTCGACCATTGTTCATGGTGAACAAGGCAACATGCTTTAATAACAATGACATATATACATCATTTTATGAATGATTATTCAACCTTCAGACCTATTTGGCATGGCATACCCACTTGGCCTAGGCGGTAGGAAGAGCAATAAATAGTGAAGAATAACATTAGAGAACCAGTTGTTTCCCTTGGAGGGAGACGAAAAAATGATTTAAAATCGTTCAAAATAAAACAATACTAAATAGCTATATGATTCATCTGATTAACCATGAAATGGCTAATGAAACTTACATTCAAGAAATAATGATTAGAGGTGATAACAACAAAACATATAGAGCTTAACCAGGTTCGACTATCATGTCGATAGAAAGAATATTCATAGATTTAGTGCATGCAAACGTTGGCTAATAAGGCCCTTGCAACACTTTTTTAAATAAATGATCGATCTTAAACCAAAACTCAAATTTTTTACCACAAAATCAAGTGGAATCAACATAAAGAAAGGGAAATGAATTTTTTTGCATAGTTTGAATTGAAAAATCAAGCATATACAACACCATACATCGATTTTTACATCTATTTCATGGCTTTTCCTCAGCTTTTTCCTACCAATTCCTTCTCAGTATTTCATGCTACCTATATGGAAAACCATGTTTTCCTTACCTATTCACTCCATTATGGGGTCATTTAATTTCATAATTACCCTTAATTTGGCTGCCCCCAATACTGAAATTTGAATCTCTTGCCTTAAATGCGAATGCATGCCTATATTTCATAATATCTTCCTTATGATATTATCAATAAATTTTATTCTCTTTTCATATGTTATGAGGGATTAAAAATAATATTTGATTAATTCAATCCCATTTTCAATTTTTCTAAGGAGTATATATATATGTTTATATATATATATATATATCATTATTTTATTTTATAACAATATAGTATACAATAATTTTTCAAGAAAAAAAGAAACTTTTATTTTTATTCAAATAATAGTTTTTAAATGAAGTGATTTCCTTATCCTTTAAGCATGCCATATTAAATACATGCATATATGTTTAACCATGCTATCATTTTCTTTAAAATTTCAAAGAAATGAGATCAAAATAGACATGTAAATTAATATATATATATATTATTCCACAATCCTATTTATTTAAATCATTGAATTATTTTGAATTAGATCAATATAATCTCCTATATGAAATTTTAAATGCAAACATTATGTCATTTTGTGGTGTGTGCACCCAGATTCTATCAAGCTTACCATTCAATCCAACTAAACAATCCTACCTAAACTATGTTATTGTCCTTCAACCTATTTTCCTGCATTTGCACACACTTGCACTTACACATTTCATTAGTAATGTTCAATCATGATAAAGTATAAGATATTTCAAAAGATCACATATTCAAAAGACGGTCAAGTTATTTCAAACATTTCAAAAATATCAAATTCCTCATTCAATATATTGAATTTCCTCAATAAATTAATTTATCATATTATTATAATTTAAATGCAATAAAAATTGGGCTATGATAGGTTTGGTGAATTGAAACATTGCATATTTCTTCATTCATCATTCCTTCCTTCTATTTGATTTCATTTCAAGGTTTGATTACCAAAAGAAGGTTTGACAAAGGAAAAACCCCATCCACTAAAAATATAACATTTTTTCCTCTTTGATGTGTGATTTCCATATTTAGGTTGAATATCCATTAAGGAGAAAGATTGGAGAAAAGTTGTCAAGTTGTCATCTACATTACAAGATCATAAAAAGTCGCCTACAAATTGTAATTTAGTATTTTAGACTCGGACATTTGATAGGAGAGAAGCTATAGGAGAACCTAAGAGGATATCGAAGTTTCAGATCAATCCTAATACTAGGACTAAATCACCACTTTTGGTGTATGAGTCTTAGCATACCAGATTTCAAACATTTCCAGCAGATCTTGATTTGCCAGTTATAGATTCCAGTTTTTATCAGAAACTATAAACTGGGACTAAATCACCTAGCCTGGCATATGAGTTCCAGTGTGCTTTAAAAGTCAAATTTTCAATATTTCAGACCTTGTCTCGAGCATTTTTAGTTTTCTAGGTGCACCTTTGTACTTTATCAATTTACTTTTTTTATTTGAGTTCATTTCTAGGTCATTTACTTAATTTTTGCATATCATTTACATTCCTTGTATTTCCAAGCCCTCACTTAGTGGTGAACACCTTTTTAGTCTTTAATCACACCCCTAAGACACCTTATTTCAGATATATTTCCCTCATTCCATCCCTAGATTGAGATCTCTAAGGTTTCCTTGAATGAAAGTTGTAGGAAATTGGTTGTTCTATCTCCCAAAAAATAGCTAACAACTATTTTCGAGGTTTTGGTTGATCGTCAATATGTACTACTATGAGGTTGGATAATGTCAATATATCTTGGATTGGATCATTGCTAGACTTTGGTGATTGATTTTGATCATTCTTAGGAATAAATTCTTGATGTATGTCCTCTTGCTCATTGGATGATGTAGAGACATCTTCAATGTGATTAGTGGTAGATAGATATTGATAATTGTTTTCAACATTTGAGGTTGAGATCTATTTTCAATGTTGTCATTGGTAGATGGCTCTTAATCATTGTCTTCAACATTTAAGGTAGAGATATTGTCAATGTTGTCATTAATGTTTGAACCTTGAATGTTGTCTTCAATAACTATTTATCTTTCATCAATAAGGTCTTTGATGATATTTTTGAGAGTAACACAATTTGATGCATCATGACCTTTTACTCCATGGTATTTATAATAGGCCTTGTCATCGTACCATGGGAATTTGATGATAGTGTCACCACTTTGTGATTGTTTTGGAAGTATAATACATTTAGCATTAAATAATTTTTTTAGCACCCCCTCAATTGGCTCCCCTAAAGGAGTGTATTTACATTCAATAGTGTGGTTGGATTTTTCTTGTTGTGGTGGGGGTGATTTTTGTATTTGAGATGGAATTCCTTGTTGGTTTTGAGATCGATGATTTTGATGTGGATATTGCTGATCTGGGGGTTGATAATGATTTTGGGTTTGATTTTGTGTCAATTGATTTTGTTGATTCACTTGATGTTATGGAAATATACTTTGTTGTTGATATGAATCAATGTTTTGATGATGTTGCTAGTGTTGTTGATGTGGATATTGAGGTGATTGTGAAATTATGGTTTTTTATTGTTGATATTAAATGTTGTGATGTTGAACATGTTGTTGATGATATGTTATATTTTTATTTTGTTCAAGTGTGTCAACTATTTTCTCAAGTAAATTTAGGGAAATTTGATGTTGTATATTTTGTCCTTGATGGTGATTTTGAAACCCTTAATAAGATTGATTTTGATATGGATGATAATTTTGATTGAAATCTTGGACCATGTGACAAGATGCACTAAAACCTTGACTAGGGGAGTCCATAGTTGATATATAATTGACATTTGTAATATATGATGACCCCACAAGTGTATGGAGTGGAAATAGATTGATGTCCCCATGGGTGATGTTTCGATTTGAGAATTTTTTTTTAAGAGGACATATAGATATGATGTGTGAAAACCTTTTTCCTCAAAGGTTGTTGATGGTTCACTATGGTTGATTCTCAAGACCCTAAGAGTATGAGCGATTTTGGTTGATGTTTTGATATGACACTAATTTTGGGACATAAAGTGTACAATACTTGGATCGATTTTTTTCTATATTTCTAGAGGATATGTTATTACTCTACTTGAGCTAGAAATGAGGTTGCAAGCAAAGGTTGATGTATAATATCCTAAAATATGAGAGAAAGGGGATAATCCAAGTTATTTGTGTTTGATTTGTGCCTTAAAACTAGGTTGATGTTTGATTTACTAATGGATATGGAGAGATGCTGATATGATTTGGTGTAGGTTTGAATGTTTTTGTTTCAATGGATGATGGAATAACTAGTTTTTGGACCAATTCTAATTTGCACCCAAATTCAGGACAAAAGTGGTTTCTATTTAAGATAGTAGTGGCACTTTTCAAGATAGTAGGGATAATTCTTAGGATAGGTTAATTTTTCAGAATGATTACAACAACATTGAGCAATAGCGGCCTTTGTTTCAATTTGTGACTAGTAAATAGAGATGATAAGAGTAAATTTTTTGATAGAAGTGGCAATTTTTATGACAGTGGCGGTTGATTTTTCAGAACGACTATTGTAGGTTTATCAAGAGTGGTCTTTGTATCAATTTTTTGAATGGTGAAATAGTGAGGAAAATAGCAGAAATTTTGATAGAATTCGTAATTTATAGAATAGTAGCTATTAGAACATAGGATGACAGTAGTAAAAATTTAGTACAGTAGTAACAATAATTTGGAACAAAAGCAACAAGAATTTCAATAGTGGCTTTATTTCCAAATTTTCTAGTTTTTGTTAACAATAGTTTGTTGGATAGGTTTGCAAGTTTCTAATTATTGGTTGAGCTGATTGTTTTGAGAATTATGTCTAAGAGTTGGTAAGTGATAAAACACATCAATCAATGCATATAAACTAATTGTAATGTTTTCAATGTAAGAGGCCAAAATCAACCCAAGTTTAAACTGGTAACAACATTGAAAACATATCAATCATTTTATCCCCAAGGTCAAATTGGCCAATGGTGACACTTTTAGGCCCACAAATTGGAAGGTCCTTCAAAGTAAGGGTAGGGACACCCAAAGGGATGTATGCACTTAAATATTTTGAGAGTGGACAAATAGGGGCCTCCTAGAATTGAACAATAACCCAAATTACCCTTTCCTTGGAAAGCTACAAGTAGCTTATGCTAAGCCAAATATTTATCAGCACAGATGAATTTAAGTAATTTTAACTAAATGATTGTGAAACCCAAAGTGTTTTTCATCACCCAAGATCATCCAAAGATGCAAGGGGAGAGGATACCCACTTGGTTTTCCAAGAACAATGAACATTATAAAAAATTTAGAGAAGTCTCATTTAAGCCCAAATGTGAAATTTGTAAAGATACCAATTCATTTTTGGGTATCAGCACAAAGTTGTGTCACACTTTCGGCCAACTTATCAGCACAGATGAATTTAAGTAATTTTAACTAAAAAATTATTTTGGTCAAACATATGATCTTGTAAGATTCATTCTAGATAATTTATATAGGTCCACAAATTTACCAACTAAAAGTGTTGGATAAATGCATATTTAGCACCACTTTGAGTCCAATTTACCAAAAAAATAAAATTATTTTAAAAACTTAATGTTTCAAAAACTTCTACTCGTGAGATTTATGTTGATCCAAGAAATGGTAGAGTAATGGTAGTTTTACAATAAATGGTAGAGATAGTGGTCCTTGGAATCATAGATTTGTAAAGCCTAACTGGAAGCCTCTTAGATTGGGGAGGCAATTGGACACATGCAATCATCTAGTTTTTGATTCAAGTGTGAACGCTTTCGTCCCAACATATGGAAAGCATAACTCATTGGGAAATAGAGGTGGGGATGTTGAGGGAGGACCAATCATTCCAAAGGAAAAAGTTGGTTCTAGAGGAGAGTCTTTGTAGATATACCAAAATGAGGATTGTATGGGAGTATTTAAAGTATGTATTCATGATCAGAAGGTGTTTTTGTGTTCTAGGCAGAAAATTAAGGCATTGTCTGATTATTTTAGGTTAAAAAAAAGTCGTTAAAAGACATTTGCAAATCAGGCATCGTTTGAGTGGAAAAGAGAAGGCAAAGAAAGAAAATAGGGTTTTCAAAAATATGATTCTAACTACCAGGCTAGCAAGGGTTTCTTGACTAAAGAAGGAGGGAAGGTTCCACCGCATCAAGATTGCAAGCGGAAAGAGAAATAACACTAGGAGAAAGGTTGGTTTCACCATAATTCTCCCAGTCCATCAATGCAGTATTTTTAGCGCCATGTCTAATCTGCAAGATACAGGAGGTTTCTTGACAATTTGATATAAGAAGTTTAGAGTCCATTTGACATTTGGGAATATGCCAGTCAATTTTCGGTCAAGATGACTCCCCATGGCAATGGTGATGTTCTAAATAGTCATGTGCAAAACTGGTGAGGAGCTTCTTGCAATCCAAAGAACTCGGATGCTTCTCATTCATAGCCTAATGGCGTAGATCTTGGAGGTCGGCTAGTGGATGGACAAGAGAAAATTTCCACACCAACTTAGGGGAAAGGCATGAATGACACAAAAGCAGCTAACAAGTGGGCTCGAAAGAAATCCAAGAGGAGAAATGCATATCAGAGTCGGAGAAGGATGGAGCAAAGGGAAAAGAAAGAAAAACCATTCGCGGTCTCTTTGGACCATAACCCCGAGAATATAAAATGTAGGCCTATTCAAAGTGGGTTTTTTAATATTTTTCTCTTAGAGTAATTCTTGAATCCATAGGTGTCAAATTTGTGTTACACGATATTGGTTTGTAATTTTTGGAACCCTAATTTAGATATACAAGAATTAGAAGATTTTTTGTTTGTTGAATGGGCTGGGGTTAAACAAATTTTTTACTTAGATAGGTCCAAGGGAATATTCATTGTTATCTTTAAAGATAATCCTTATAAATATGTCATTTATACAATTAAATCCTAGATATATAATGGGTTTGGTCTATTTCTCCAACCCTGGTGGCCAAAATTTAAGGCCTCTAATATTGCAATTAAGTTCGTTCCATTTTGGGTATAATTGCAAGGTCTGCCTTTAGAGTATAGGGAACTAAGCCTAATTGAGAACATGGCTAGTTGGTTAGGTAATTTCTTGAAGCATGATCCTTCGTCTATTAAAGAGCCATCTGAGGTGGTAAGGGTTTGTTTATTAATGGATACAACCAAGAATCTTCCTAAGCATCTGCACATAATTTCTAAGTATGGTACGTGGATTCAAGAAATCATAGTGGAGTATGAAAGCTTTTATAATGGGGTTAAGAGGTAGAAAGAAGGGTTAGCTCATTTCAATTGTAAACAAGGAACAAAGCCAACTTCCTTTCTTGCCAAATTTCCAATGATGCAACATAGTTGTTAGACTTTCACTTGGTTTTCAGTCTTTAGTACAAATTTAGTTTCCTCATCTATATGTTCCTTAGGAAATTATCTTTTCATAAAAAAATCTAGATTTTATTACGAGAAGATTGATGTTTGAAAGAACACCAATGATTTCTTCTCCCTCATATACATTGTAGATTCCACACTCTTAGCTTGAGGGAAATTATGATTTAAGGTTGTTAGCTGAAAGGTGGTTGGTCTCATTATCCTCTAACAAAATAGATGAAATTGGTGTTGAGGAAGGTATTCTTCCCTCTCTGTCAGTAGTGAATTATGGTGTGCATTTAGAGGAACTTAGAGAAGAGGAGGTTTTGAATGTAGATTCTTTTGAAGATTTTAATCTGGGTGAGGAGGAATTTGATTATGGTGAAAATTTGTCTCTATCACAAACTCTGATGCAAGTGACTATTTCAAATTATCCAAAGAAGCAAGGTAGGAAGTCTAAGGTAGAAAAATTGCAGAAGGAGATCAATGCAGGGGTTCAGAAGACTATTATGCAATCCATGTCAGGATTTGCACAAAAAAGACAGAGTAGAGCCTATTTCTCTCCTTGAGAAAAATGAGGATCCTTACATGGAATGTCAGAGGAATTAATGATCTTGAATAAAGAGCCCACATCAAGCGTCAAATTGATGCTTGTGGGGCACATGTTGTCATTTTACAAGAGACTAAAACTTTTGTCCAAACTTTTGAATATACCGTTAAAAAATGGACAATGTGGGAATCCATACATTCTACAGCCTAGGGTTCATTGGGTGGTCTCATTACTTTATGGAATCCAAATATGGTTTCCATTTTTTCACATCGGAATCACCCAAACTAGCAGTTATTAGCAGTATCAAAATTTGACACGTAGTTCTTCTTGTTCAACATTTATGGTCCTTTAGGTGCCATGGAGAAAAAACATTTGTGGGATGAAATTACAGCTATCCTACATTCTTTGGGGGATGTAAAAGTAATAATTGTAAGAGATTTTAATGCGATCACTAAGTTGCAAGAAAAGAAGGGAGGAATCATTCATCCTACTAAAGTTATGGAGGATTTTAATAACTTCATTTTGACCAATGCATTAAAAGATGTCAAACCACTTTCAAGGAAATTCACTTGGACAAATAGAAGGCTAGATTTTTGTCAAATTGTTGAGCGCTTGGAAAAATTTCTTGTTAACCTAAATTGGCTGCAATATGGTATGGAAGTTGAAATTCTACCATTCTTGGGCTCTGATCATTATGCAGTGGTAATGGATGTTGCAAAAATTGCACCGTCAAAGCCAAAATATTCATTCAAATTTGAGTCCATGTGGTTCAGACATCCCCAATTTGTGGATTTTCTATGTTCATGGTGGCAAGCTAATCCATATGAAAAAGGAACAAAAATGTATCATTTTTGTAAGAAATTGTGGTATGTCAAAAAGGAAATTCAAGTTTGGAATAAGGAGGTATTCAGGAATATCTTCAAACAAAAGGAGTTTGTACAAAAAGAGTTATCAAAATTTCATAATTTAATTATTTGTAATGGGATGGATGTTAGTTCATACAAGAGGTAGAGAACTCCTCAAGCGGAGTGGGAAGAGCTATGTGCAAGAGAAGAAATTTATTGGCGACTGAAATCCCATGAGCTATAGCTCAAGGAAGGTGACAAAAATACAAAGTTTTTTCACATGTCAGCAAAAGTTAAGAAGGCTACAAAATCTATCTTTTCAATTAAGAAAGTTTCTACAAGTAAATGAAAAAATAATGAAGAGGACATTCAAAGAGAAGGTGTTGATGTCTATACCAATTTTTTGTCAACTCCAACTCATAAGACTACTTAGGTATTGACAAATGATAAGGAGATCTTAGAAGCGATCCCTAGGTTAATTGGCAAGGAAGATAATGAGAAACTTCTTCAACCATTTTCCCTGGAAGAAGTTAAGCAAATGGTTTTTTCTGTGGCTTCTGAAAAATATTTGGGTCCTAATGGATTCACGGGTATCTTTTACCAAAAATGTTCAGATTTCATTTGTTTTGATCTTCTATGGGCTTTAGAAGAATCAATAAGGATGAGGACGATGCTTAAATAGTTTAACACTACAAATATTGCTATTTTTCCCAAGGTAAAAGATCCAAAGTCTTTTGGGGATTTTAGGCCAATATCACTATGTAATACAATATACAAGATTTTTACTAAAGCCATTTACCTAAGGTTTCAGCCTATTATTGCAAAAATTATTTCATGTGAACAAGGAGGTTTTGTTCCTGGAAGGGAAAATTTTGAGGGGGCTTTGGTTTCCCATGAAATGTTTAATTCTATTCATTCTTCATAGATATCATCTTTTGTTGTGAAGCTTGACATGATGAAGGCTTATGATAGGGTGGACTGAGATTTTTTAAATAAAGTCTTAGCTAAGTTTAAATTCAATAGTAAGTGGCAACATTGAATAAGATCATGTTTAGCGGGAGCCAAGTTTTTAGTAATCATCAATGGTTCTCCCTCTGGTTATTTTAGTGCTCTCAGGGTGTTTGACAAGGTGATCCATTGTCACCCTTCTTATTCATTATTATGGTTGAAGCTTTGAGTGGGTTTATTTCAAAGTCTCAAAGGGAGGGCCTTTGGCAAGGAATAACTACTCCTTCTACTGGTATCACGAAAACACATTCTTTATTTGTTGATGACACTTTACTTCTTAGTCTTGCTACTCTCCCTGTTGCCACTTTTGTTAAAAAGGTTCTTGACAAATACACATTGGCTTTTGTGTAGAAGGTTAATGAGTAAAAATAAAAAATATATGTTTTCAACACAAAGGAGAAGGTATCTCAGAAAATTATAATTCTTTTGGGATTTCAACCTACTAATATGTCTTGTAAATATCTGGGAATACCATTTTTATGGGCCCGTCGAGAGCTATATACTAGAATAAGGTAATTGAAAGATTGAAATCAGTTATTCTTATGTGGAAATCTAGATGGCTTGCTTTATCAGGTAAAATTCTCCTTGTCAAAATACTCCTAGCTTCTATTCCTAATTACTTGTCTATTTCAAAGGCACCTCAAGCTATCATTCCAAAGATAGAAAAAATAATTAGGTCTTTCATTTGGAAAGATAACATGGATGATAAAAATAAAATCCCTATCATTTCACTAGATTCTATAGAAAAAGACAAATCTCATGGGGGGGGCAGGTATTCACAATTTTTCTATCTGTAATAAAGCATTTGGGGTGAATTTGGTTTGGAAGTTATTTACCAAGCCTGAGGCTAGATGGTTTAAGATCATGCAAGCGAAATACCTAGATTCACCATGCTCATTAAGGATTCTTACAATTCTTAATCCTCCATGGGGTTCAACAATGTGGAATTTTCTCATTTCATGAAGTAATGTAATTAATGATTATGTTACTTGGGAAGTTCATAATGGATAGTCAGTGAAATTTTGGGCTGACTCATGGAAATGAAACCCTCCTTTGTAGAATGTTCCAGAATTGCCAGAGGTAAGGCAGTTTTTAATTGATTCTTGGGGTGTTTATCTCTCTAGTTATGTTTAGGGTGTGGATGATCTCATAGGGAGATTCCAATGGAAGGATAATATAGCCTTTGTTGTGATATGTAATCAGTAATTCCAAACTTTATTTGATATTCTAAAAGATAGAGTTGTATTTTTTATGGGAAATGTGGAAAAAATAGTTTGGGCACCAACCAAAAATGGTTCTTATTCTATGAAGTTGGTTTATAAAGACTTAATGCAAATAAAAGACAATAGTGTGCCTAAAAGAGCATTCTCCTTTTGTTGGAATGATAAGACTTTACCTAAAGTGGGTAGTTTATCATGGCTTGCCCTAAGGAAAAGAATCCTAACGAGTGAAAGACTAGCTCAAATGAAAGTTGCACAACCATTCAAGTGCCATTTGTGTCATTCTGAGTTGAAAACAATAGATCATTTATTTGTGTGATGTTCCTTTGCTCAGGAATGTTGTGAATTCATCAAGAATTAATTGGACTTAGCTCTGTCATTACCAAAGGCATTGTGGGACCTCTTTCAAAGTTGGCCCATCTTGTATAAATCAACATTTTTTCTTGCATCTAGTGGGTTATTCCATCCATGGTGGTGTGGAATATCTGGTGGGAAAGAAATCTCCACATCTTTAGGAAAATAGCTACATTAGAGCAGGTGGTAACTACTAAGATTGGAAAGGAAATTTTGGAAGTGGTGAATTCTTATGTTATGAGAAACAAGAGTGTAGGATATAGATTTAATAGCAGGGATGCTTTCATCTCAAAGGGGTGGAAAAGCATTGTGTTTCCATTTCCAGGAAGTCTACACAAACCAAACAAGCAAAAAGTAGATAGAGCGTCAGTAAAATGGAACCCCCCACAAGATGATTTTATTAAACTAAACTTTGATGGTGCTTCCACGGGAAATTCAGGTTTGTCAGGGGTTGGTGTATGCCTAAGGGATAGCTATGGGTCTATTATTGCACTTGTTTCTTCTCATCTCTCATGGGGGATGAATAATATAGTAAAAGCTAAAGCAATTCTATTGGGTCTTGAGGAGGCATTAAGGAGAGGAATTTCCAGGATTAATGTTGAAGGAGATTCAACAATAATTTTCAATGCATGTAAAAGCATAAAAATTCATAATAGAGAGTTGAAGTATGTCTTACAAAACGTTTGGAGATTATTGGAATTTTTTTGAAGTTTTTTAATTACCCACATGTATAGAGAAGGGAATAAGTTAGCTGATTTTTTGGAAAATTTGGGTTGTGATTCGATTGAATTGAAGATTGATAATAAATTGGATCATCTTATCCACTACCCATATCTATTGACGTTGATAAGATAGGAGGCATGTGAGGTTCCAGAGTAAAACAAGTATTGTTGATTCAGTAGGGGAAGTTAAGTAAGGGTGAGTCAAAAGGGTAAGAAAGGAAGTGTAAGTGTAGGGCTAGTGTGTCAGTAGTTGTATGATGACTAGGTGATCTATGATGTTGGCAATATACCAATTCGACCAAATTAGTTCATTACAGTTAGTCACCTTGTTGCTAGTTCGAAGGGCCTTAGACTCAAGAATCATATTAGTTCTTGTATTCTCTGGAGGTGATGGGAGATCTTTGTCAAGTGGGATTTTGTTGGAAACATGTGCCTCAATATTCTGACATGAACCTCCTGAAAGAGAAAAATTGGTGAGACACCTGGGATGTCTTTCCAGCTCGTAGTTTATCTCTCAAGGCTTGAAGTGCTCAAATCGGAGAGACATGTGGTCAATCTTGCCAATGGAAGATGTCGATGTGACCTAAACTATCGATGTGAGTTTTCTAACTTATATTGATGATTGAAGTCTAGCCAAGAATTTCCATCGAGGAGAGTCCTACCGATCTCAGTGGCATTAGGGTAACATTGGCCTTTAGTTGGACCTAAGAATGTTATACTGATTTTTGTGGTTTTGTAGATGGATATTGAATTCCACTATAACTTGAAGATGTTTAGTGAGACATGTGGTCGGTCTTGCTAATGGAAGTTGTCGATGTGACCTAAATTATCGATGTGTGTTTTCTAGCTCATATCGATGATTGAAGTCTGGCCGAGAAGTTCTGTTAGGGAGAGACCTACTGATCTTAGTGGCATCGAGGTAACATTGGCCTTTGGTTGGACCTAAGAATGTTATACTGATTTTTCATGGTCTTGTTGATGGCTATTGAACGTTGATGTAACTTGAAGATGTTCGATGAGACCTATGGTCAGTCTTGCCGATGGTAGCTATCGATGTGACCTGATTTTTTGATGTGAGTTTTCTAAATAATATTGATGATTGAATTCTAGCCAAGAATTTCCATCAGGGAGAGTTCTACCTATCTTAGTGGCATCAAGGTAACATTGGCCTTCAGTTGGACCTAAGAATTTTGTGCCTATTTGGTGGTTTTGTCAATGGATATTGAATGTCGATGTAACCTAAAGATGTTTGGTGAGACATGTGGTCGATATTATCAACAATAGCTATTAGTGTGACCTAAATTATTGATCTGATTTTTCTAAATCATATCGATGATTGAATTTTGGCTGAGAAGTTTCATCAAGGAGAGTTCTACCGATCTCAGTGGCATCAAGGTAACATTGGCCTTCGGTTGGACCTAAGAATGTTATACTGATTTTGGTGGTTTTTCCAATGGCTATTAAAAATTGGTGTAACCTGAAGATTTTCGATGAGACATGTGGTCAATCTTGCTAATGGTAGCTATCAGTGCAACCTGAATTATCGATGTGATTTTTCTAACTCATATCGATGATTAACTTCTAGACAAGAATGTCCACTAGGGAGAGTCCTATCAATCTTAGTGGCATCGAGGTAACATTGGCCTTTGGTTGGACCTGAGATTGTTATACATATTTTGGTGGTTTTGTCAGTGGCTATTGAATGTTGATGTAACTTGAAGATGTTTGGTGAGACATGTGGTTGGTCTTGCTGATGGGAGCTGTCATTGTGACCTAAATCATCGATATGAGATTTCTAACTCATATCGATGATTGAAGTCTAGCTGAGAAGTTCCATTGTGGAGAGTCCTACCAATCTTAATGGCATTGAGGTAACATTGGCCTTTGGTTGGACCTGAGAATTTTATACCAATTTTGGTGGTTTTTCCAATGGTTATTGAATGTCGGTGTAACCCGAAGATGTTATACCAATAGTGAGTTCAATTTCCATAACATATGATTGATCAGATCAGTGTAAACTATCTATAGTTATGTAGATGAGTGGTCTATCAGTGTGACTTCGACTATTAGAATGATCTCTATTTTCTACATCAATGAAGGAAGTCATCCCGATGAGGGTCATATTGGTGTAACTTAGCAAGTTGGAAGAACATGGACATATTATGTCAAAGAAGGGATCTATGTCAATGGGTTTTCATATCGGTGGAGCTCCGTTGATGGGTGTATTGAGGCCACAGATGTTCGAATGGGTTCCAATGCAAGCTTAGGTTCAATCGGTGTGGATTCCAGTGCATTCTCAAGTTCAATCAGCTCGAGCTCCAAGTCATGGACGCTTCCTCCTAAAAGAGAAAAATCAGTGAGACAATTGGGATGTCTTCCCGATCGATAGTTTATCTCTAAAGGCTTGAAGTGGTCAGATCAGTGAGACATGTGGTTGATCTTGTCGATGGTAGATTGTAAAGGGTTTGTACTTTGGTCATGTAATGGGGCTATCTTTTGATAATGTAAAGGGTTACTTAAGGGGATTTGATTCTCAAATGGTGATGGGGTTGTATTTTGGAAATGTCAGGGGGGCTGCTTTTGTAAAATGTAAAAGGGGTATGCCATCTGTCAATGTAAAGAGGTCGATATTAGGGAAGAGTTAGTCACAGATTATAATTAGGAATCTTATGTACTTACTCAAGATATAACTAGGAGTTTTCTTTCTGGTTCTTTCCCGCCGGTATGCTTACCTGAACCAAGGTTTTGTAATATATATATTTTATTATTAATATAATTATAGTGGCTTGTCACTTTTGTTTAAAAAAAAACTTCTACTCATGTAAAAAAAAAAAAAAAATTAAAATATAAAAATACCCTTCTGTAGATCCATAAATTTAGTTTTCAAAAATGTATATATTTTAGTAGTTTAATTATTATTTATATTTTCCTTTTTATTTTTACTAAATGTATGTTATCATCACAAAATATTTGGTTGATTACCATGTCAAAGAAAAATAGTAAAACTTATTAAAAAAATTTAAAAAAATATGATGCCCTATATATAAGAATCTATATCAAGATGATATAATTTTTTTCTATTTTAAATACATAATTTATATGAAAGTTGACTTCGACTCGAAACAACTAAGTTTTAATATGCACACATTTTAATTTTTATTTAAAAATATAAATTTATCAAAACTTGAAAAAAACATATCCATGCCCTAAAGTTTAAAGTTATAAATACAAACAAAAAAAATGAAGGAAAAAAAATAAAATTTGCTATATAAAGGTTGATGTCTCATGTAGCTTCATTTTTTAGCATTTTATCAACAACTACATTATGGTGTTAATTTATAAAAAACTATATTCATTTTTTTTTTAATTTTTTCAAAAAAATAGAAATATAAAATATACTAAATAATAAATATTTTATTAATTTACATCTTTTCAAAATTCAAAACATATATATCACTTTTTAGTGATTTAAATTTAAAATTTGGATCAATGTTAGTTGTTTCCTTTATAAAAGTGTGACACAACATTGTACTTTTACCCTTTTTAGATACACCAAATTCAAAGCATTTTGAGACTTCAAGAAAGATTTGTCACTTTGCAATCAAAAAAGAGATTTTTTCATTTTTTATGCTCCAAATTTGAAACATGAAAGATTTGAAACCAAGTTGTAATGCACCAAAGTGAACATACAAGTTGTGTTGTTTTTTTATTGCACCAAAACCAAATGTGAGATTTGTAGGTTCAATTTTAAGAGCATCTTGAAATGAGATGTGAGATTTGTAGGTTCAGTTTTAAGATTACCAAAATGAGATGTGAGATTTGAAGGTTCAATTTTATGAGCACCAAAACGAGATGTGAGATTTGTAGGTTCAATTTTATGAGCACTAAAATGAAATGTGAGATTTAGTTTTAAGAGAACAAAAATGAAATATGTTTTAACTACAAAATACTTTAATATTAAAATGGCCTTGGACCATTCGCCAATTTTGGAAGAAAAATGTTAGTTGTTTTTGTAAAAAATGTGCCATAATCCTACAAGGGTTGCACCTAAAATGTTATAAAAACTCCAAAACACAACAAAAAATTAATTTTTAGGGTTATAAAAGTCAAAAAATCAAAAAGAACTTTATATATTAAAGTAAAATAGAAAGAAGAACATTAGCGGATCTATTTAGAACAAGAGAAATAATTTCTTTGGAATGACTCCAACAAAGTTAGACAATAGAAGTACAATCAAAGTACAACCGTGGGCCTATTTATGATGAAAGCGGCCCTATAACAATTAAATTTGTCAACAACCTAAAAAATGGAACAAACAATAGTGACAAGGATGACAATAGCAGTCAAACTTAGTATAGTAGTGGTCAAACTTAGTATGACCATAATAAAACTGTGAAAATCACTACGTTAAAATTTTGCGGCTTTTGCATTTCAAAAAACAATAGTGTTTCCTACAAAAGACATTAGCATTTTGGAACTTGTAACTACTCACAAAAACTTACCAAAAGATTAGTGTTAAGGACCTAGTTCCCATCGGGCATGCCAATTAATGTAAGGGGGAAATTCAACATAGGAAAACAACAATGAATTAAATCAAACTAATTCAAACCAAAGATATAAATTCCAACAATACTTATGAAATGAAATTTAAAATAATGAATTCAATCAATAAAGGTAAGCATAACCAGGAAAAAATAAATGAATTCACGAAATATAGCTATACCATCCCATGTTGAAGTGTAATCTGTATTGATGTTGAATTGTGTTGTATCAATACGAAGCCTCCATTTATTGTTGCAAAAGCTTCAAAGTGTGTATTAATAGTAATCAACAATGTGTTTGTATTTTCTCTCAAGAATTCGAATGTCAATTTAGCATGACCTCTTTGCATAAATTCTCTAGATTCTTCCATCGTTTTTTAGAAGAAAGAAGGTTGTTATATATATTTTCAAATTTTAGATGAATGATCGAGATTCAACAATGCAAGATCATGATCAATGGTTGAGAACTGTTGAGAGGAAATAGATTGATCATTTATTTTATCTAACTGATCCAATTAAGGATTTTAATTGAATAACCAGTGGGATTAGATTGAATAATTTTTGGGATCGAAGAAATCAAGTTGAGTGGTTAGTGGGATTAAAGAAATTAGGTTGAGTGGTTAGTGGGATTGAAGAAATCAAGTTGAGTTAGGAAATCAATGGGTTAGTTAGCCAATTTAGAGTGAGAAATCAATGGTCATGATTTACTTAATTGATTAATTGAATAATTAATTAATATTGGAGATGAATGTGCAAGTTTTCTTTTGACTTTAACAAATAAAGATATATTTGTTTGTTGACCATGTTGAGTGATTTTTGAATATTTGATTTAATTATTCAAATTTAGAGAAGGGAAAGTGGTTTAGTTAAATTATTAACGATATAACAATTTAATTGATTTAGATGACTAAGTTATATTAGTGACATAGATAAATAATTTGATATTTATTTAATTAATCAAGGGGAATAAGGTTAAATTAGGATATTTATTAAATAAGTGAGATTTATTTAATTAGTTAGAAATGATGATTGAGGACGAATTAATTAAATAATTTTAAATCACTTAATTAATAGACAAATATAAAATTTGATAATATTTAAATAATAATGTATTATTTAATCATTTAAGGAAGAAGGGTGAAAGTTAGTAAAATAGTGTTGTTTGATAGTTAGGAAAAGTCCAAGCATATCAATGTTTCCAATGGATCTTCAAATAGTTATGCTTGGAATTTCGGGGCCATCTTTACTATTACTGATGAGGCCTCTAAAGACTCATGTAAGATATTAAATAGATAAAGTGCAACAAGATCATACTAGAGCTTGGTAGCACTAGAGGATAGAGGAATTTCCATCATCTCAAGTCAATTTCTCATTTTGAGATGATTCTTTATATGAGAAGAATTTTTGGCTTTAATTTCTTTCTTTTCCTTATTTCTGCTAATAGATTTGAAGAATACATATATTTTGAATAGGTAAGGGGTTTGGCGTAGAGATCAATATGGATAGTTTTCCTCCAAGCCTACAAGACTATGATGAGAATTATACCCTTTCGAGGGTCATCAAATAACTTGATGGAGCCATATGTTTGGAGAGCTCAATGTGGATTGTTGTCAAATAATTCAAGAATTTGTGAATCAAGAGTTCATGGAAGGAAGAACTTGGGAATTCAGATCGAAGCTACACCTTTTCAAGGGTCATGAGGTAGCTTCATGTAGTTCCACCTGATTCAAGATTTGTCTCTTCAAGGAATATCTTCACAAAGATGTATATATATTTTGTAATCAGTAAGTTTTGTTATGTAAGCCTTAAGGGGGGGTCCCTAGGCAATGTGAATAAGAGCTTTTAGGGGATACATTTTTAGTAACAATGTAATAAGGGGGGGATTGTTAGAAAATTTTATCATATTACATTGTATGTGGGTAGCAAGTAGGTTTTAGAGCTATGCAACCACTCATGCCAACTATCTAACAACTTCATTCAACCACTTATCTCCTTGTATAAGTGGTGAATATGTGTATCAAGTATTTAGACTATCAATATTCAAATACACTATTCCCTTTAGAGTTGCCAAAGTACCTAAGATAATTTATCTAAATTCCATAAGGAATAACTTTACATGCTACTTGATCTAGGAAAGCTCTCAAGAACAATGCAAGCTTGAGATAAGGGATCAAAAATCTAGATTTGACTCTAATAAATTTTTATTTTTATTTTTACAGTGGTTGGTTTGGGATTAGACTAAGAGATCATAATTTTTATTTTGGTTTAAGGAGAGTGGTGATAATAATGTAAGTAGGATTATTATGAATAGATAAAAAATTATGGATTTTCTATGATGAGAATATTTTTAAGTCTAAATCTAAAATGAGGGGAAAGTGATTTTGGTCAAGATTGAGGTGAGAAAATAAAGGTTGGAAATTTTGTAATAAAGTGAATTTGATGAAAATGTGGTGAAGGTTTGTATTTTATAAAATGGAAATGATTTTTATGTGAGGATGGCTTGATTAATTATCCTAGGTATTTTTGTCAATTTCAATTAAAAAATTGGTCTGCAAGGTCTAATGTTTCAAAATAGAGGTTCTAGTGGATGGTTTTTGATGAAATAGTGCAAGCCCTAAAACATAAGTTAGAAGTGTTGGTAGGCACATGCATTGATGTGTAGAGTGTAAAAAATTATAGGCATGTGTATTGAAAGGTTGAGTGAAAGTGCTAAATAAAAACAAGAAATAAAGAGAATATTGAAATTTCTAATATAAAATATTTGATTATTATGAATGATTTTTCAAGAGATTTAAACATACAAGAAAGCACAAATTTTTGTTTAATTTACCTTTCAAAGTAATAAGCTTGATTGGATTATACTAGTTTAGCAGTTAAAAACACACCAAGGACATGATCACATTCCATAATATTATTCAAGAGGGTGTCACTCCTAGCATGGGTCAACAATTAAAATTAATTCATCAATACTATGTACTAATGAGGGATAGATAGGGATAGCCACATATACATGAATTCCCTTACCAAGGAGCCCCAAAAACTTCACCAAGATTAATTTTATCTCAACACATGGAAGCAATCATGAGTGACTTTAGGGGGAGATACACTTATTTTTTTGTACTCTAGAAGATGGTCAAAAGGTCTCAAGCTTCTATGCATAAGCTCATTAGAAAAAATTATGAACTAAGAGCTCATATACATGCATGCGACTAGGAGAGCCTCTCCTCATCTCTTCACCTCAAAAATTTTAGTGGATCAAGGGTCTTGGGACTTTTTCATACATGATGATGACTTAATTTTGAGATAAAACTTTCACTTTCCTACCTTTTTATACCCCACCAAAAAACATGATTGAGGTCATCCCTTGGGGTGATGAAATTTCCAAGAATTTCTCCTAAAGGAAAATGTTAATGCTAGGTTTTTTTCATCCCAAATATTGCACTAAGTGTGAGGAGAGATCATTTACACACTAATGCATCTCTTGGAATATAATAAAACACAAAGAAGGAAATGTGAGACTTTTGATCTCCAAGATTTGACTAGGCACAAAGAGAGAGTATACAACTACATAGTTTCACAAAATAAAAATAAAAGGTTTAAAGTATATCTCTACCTTTAGTACCTAGATTAGTGGAAAAATAAAAGATCTTAGATAAACAACCCTACAAAATAAATGTGTTAGTGGTTTTACCTTTTGATATTTGATTTGTGAAAAACAAGTTACACCTCTTAGTTAGTACACATATCAAACAAGAGTTTAGCAAAAAATCTAAAAATTATAAGAAAAAAGAAGAAGAAATAATAGAATTATTGATTTATAGAGTGCAAGTGCTAAGCCATGTAGGTGTTAAAGAACAAAGAAGATGCACAATTTTATAACTAAAAATAAAAATATTTTTTTGTGTATATACTTGCCTGGTGGAAGCATATATTTAAATATCGCAAGCAGTAAATTATGATTACAGTGTTGAGTTGTTGAGTGGAACTCTTGACCTACATAGGTATAAAATATTAGTGTTTTTTACAAAACAAGAAGAGAGAAAAAAATAGAAATCCTCAAAAAGGTTAAGATAAAAAGTAACAAATCACAAAAATGTAAAAAAGGTTAAGATAACATAAAAAAAACTAAAACTTAAGAGAAAATAGATTAAAAAGAAGAAGCATTGTTATGATATTGAAAACACTAAAGTATGAAAGAAGTGTTGATGTACAAAGTGGAAACACAATTCTAAAATTGAATATCCACACCTACAAGAAAATATTGTATTTTTTTCCAAATAGAGGTTTAAACAACAAAAGAGACTATCTAGAAGCTAAAAGGATAATCTAAACAACCCAAAATACCATAGATCTATAAATATACCAAATATTAAAATAATACAAAAAATATTTTAAAAAAAAGCATTAATCTATAGAGTTGAACTGTAGAAAGGCATTCACATCAAATTGCAAAGAAAAAGCATGATTCTTGAACAAAAATTCCAAAGCATAGTCATAAGTGTCGGTCTAGAACCTTGATTGAAAGGTCACAAAAACTCAAGGAAATTTTTTCAATAATAGGAACATGGATCCAATAAATTGTTCCAAAATAAAATTAAGAAAAATGAAATAAGGAAAATAACATAAAAACAAAGTAAATAAACAAATACTTTTTACCTTAAATCACCTTGCTCATTAGATAGAGCTAAAATAGAGCACACCCATGCTCCACTTGATTCTCTCTCAATCACTAGCTTACTTTACTATGATAAAATATAATGTAGATTGATAAATAATAAAACTAGCATAATAAGGGTAAGATAGAGGGTTTATGATAGAAAAATGACATGTACTTAGTTGCAAGTGACTTGATGAAAATGAAGGGTTAAGGCTTCTATTTGTAGATTCATGGCATGAGAAATGAAGAGCTAAGATGCAACCAAAGGATAAAGGGATCACAGTAGATGAGAGCTCTCAAGCAAGAGAGAATGGACAAATGTCATGAGAGTTTTTATTGGTAAGGGTGGCTAATGATGGAGATTGTATAGTGAAAAGGGATATTTTGGTAGAATTTCCAAAAGAGATAACATTTGACTCTTTTTCTACTCCAAGGGAGGTGGCAATTTAAAATTTAGATTTATTGGAAAGAGGGGAATTACCCCATGCATGGTTAAACCTTGAAGTTTTATTTTCCTCAATTGAATTTATTATGGATTGTAGTGTAGAAAGTGCATCCCTTTACATTTTCACACTTTTTTGGGCCCTCCTAATTAAAACAGAGTTAATAATGTCTTAATTTACTGTTGAGAAATGTATCCCTTTACATTTTCACACTTGTTTAAGCCATGTTAATTAAATTGAGCTTAATTATGCCTTAATAAGCCCTTTTATTCATTTACAAGCCTACAAAATTATATTTTCTGAAGGGAAAACTCAACAATAATTAATTCCAATACATAACACTTTACCTTGAGCAATGTGTGTTTTAGGAATAGGGACCTATTTCCCATTCGCCCATGGATTAATGGGTCCTCCCTAGTGTTATTTTGAGGATCAAAAATGAAAGCAATAAGAAAATGTGATGTATAAGATAATGAACACCACAAGATACCCTGGGAAAACCCTCCTACTCAAGGGAGAAAAACCTAGCAAATATATTGCTTATATATTCAAGGAATAATAGTAGAAATCTGCTTACAACTCAAGAACAACACAATGCCAAATTTTATACAATGAATAATAGCACCTCTCCCAGATGCGAAGATACAAAATGAATATATTTCTCCTTGAAATATATATGATGTAACAAAATAATGATCTAATTCTCAAGCTGATGATCTGTTGCACAAGTGGAAACTTCTTCTAGGAATGTGAATGATGAATGAACTTGATTATCAAATGAGAGATCATCACCTTGTATTTATACAAAACAATGTGACTCTTAATGAGGTCGACCTCATAGAAAAATATTATTTCTTTAATGAATTCAGCCCTATTTAATTATTCTAAATAATTAAATATTATATTAGATGCCTTATTAAATTAAATAGCCAATATGCTACTCATTTAATTTAATACAAGGAATTAGGGGCTGGAAGAGAATCTCGATGTTGCTCTAACATCAACACTCCCTCTCAGCTAGGGAGAAATACCTCCAGCTAACCAATGTCATGAAATGACATCCATAATGGCTACACCCATATGTGAAAGGAGCTCATCACGATTTCACTCAATCATGATTTCAACCATCATGGCTACTCCCATGTATGGTAAAGCATATGTGCATAAGTTCCCATCATAGAATCACTCAACGTGATGTCATCATCTCATCATGACATTCACCATGGTTACTCACAGAGGGCGAATAAACACAAGTATAAGAAAATCATCATAGACTCTCTCACGTGATGTTTTCATGGATTCACTCAACATGAAATCCACCATGGAGACTCCCAGAGGGTGGAAATAAGGGATTACACCTCAAATTTCTCTCACAGAGAAAGATGCATTAAACAAGGGCTTACACCTCAAATTTCTCTCACAAATAAAGATGCATTAAATAAAATCACAGAAGATCACTAAAGCTAAGTCTCCCTCTCAGCTAGGGCTTCATTCTCCATAATTTCAAGCTTGTCTCGAAAGTACACAAACTTTACTCTAGAGAAGGGCTTGGTGAGAATGTCAGTCATCTACTCATCAGTGCTAATGTATCTCAACTGGATTGCTTTCCTCAATAACATATCTCTGGTATAGTGGTATTTGATCTAAACATGTTTGGTTTTGTCATGAAACACTGGATTGATAGAAAGCTTCACACAGCTTTGATTATCACAATGAATGACAGTTGACTCCAATGATTTTCCAAACAATTCTATAAGGAGCTTCCAAAGCCACACTACTTCTTGAGCTACCACACATGCTACAATGTAGTCGGCCTCTGCGATGCTCAATGCCACTAAAGACTGCTACCTACTACACCAAGAGATCATCACAAACCCCAAACTAAAACAACATCTAGAGGTTCTCTTTCGATCAAAAACACACCCTGCCCAATTAGAATTAGTATAACCATGTAGGTTCAAGTCCACATCAGAATAATATCTCAAACCATACCCAACTATGCCACGAAAGTATCTCAGGATATGCTTTGTTGCAACTAGGTGTATTTTTCTTGGTTCACACATGAACTGACTAAGTGAACTCATTCCATATCAAATATCTAGTCTAGTATTGACTAGATACATCAATGATCCAATCAACTACTTGTATATAGTAGAATCCATCAGATTTGAACTAGGTGCAACCTCCTTTAATTTTTGAAAATTGGTTTCCATTGGTGTAGACATGGATTTGCAATCCATCATACCAAATCTCTTCAAGATGTCTATTTTATACTTCCCTTGACTTAGAATGATCTCATTAGGCCTCTTCCATACTTCTAATCCAAGGAAGTAATGCATATATCTAAGATCCTTCATCTCAAATTCAGAAGCTAAATCCTTGCATTTGATAATGAGAAGTTCTTCTCCAGTAATAAATAGATCATCAACATAATGAACCAAGATTAATGTCTCACCATTAACTACCTTGAAGTAAAGATTTGATTCTACATCATTCTTGAAGAAGGATTGATATTATTTAGTCATGGCATCCTTCCATACTTGCTTACTTGATGCTTCCTCAACACTTGGAAGGCTTAGCTTTTATGATATGACTCATTAATGTAACATAATTGTTGTCATCTTTTTCTTTTTAGGAGCTGCAAACCTTTCTACCTCCTACATTGTTTGCCTAGCTCATAGAGGTCTCTTTCGACCTATGACAATATCTCTTGGCCCATCAATATGTTCCAAAAGGCTCAACTGAATCATCATCCTCTTTTGGTTAAGTAGACTCCCTCTGAATCTCCAAGTTCTTGCATCAACCTCCTAACCTCCTCATCTAAGGTTTCCTCTGTTGGCTTGACAAACTCCCTCTAAAGGTTAATTCCACCTCTTCAAAGAAACTAATCACAATGACAACCTGAATAGGTTCTTCCTCTTCGAGAGATGTGTTCAGCTACCAACTCAGTCCCATGGCTGCAAGCTAAGACTCCATGCTTGATCATTTCTCTAGCTGGCATGACTTACTCACAAGATGCCTCAAGCTCTTCCTCTCTATGTGATCTCTCATCATCCTCTTGCTTCCCAATCTGTCTTGGAAGAATTATAGAGAGAGATTACAAAAAAATCATAGAACTCAACTATCTCAAAGAGAAATATCAATGCTAGAGGCATACATGATCAATGTTATAGAATGAATTAATTATATAAGAAATTCATGAACATTATTCAAGAGTACAAACAAAAATACTTATCTCTTCATGTAGAGCCGAAATTTCTAGTAATCAACTCGGCTATCCATAGAATACATGTACACATCAGGAGGTGGTGATTACATCCACCGTCTAGGAATAGCCATAGGCTTTGGCTAACACCAACAAGGAGACGACTTCAGAATTCCAACGATCACTAGCAATGAAGCCAACTAATTCAGATAGACATCAATCCAAGGCATATAGAGTAGCGCATTACCAGATCCACGTCAACTCCACCATCATTCGATATTTCCAATAACTACCATGGATCACCATTGTGACAGGAGAAAATAGTTATAAGTCTAAAGGAAGCCTCTGCGTAAATGAGCATATCCAATCTCACCCACCGCAACAAGGAGATCCATTCTCAGAGACTCAATAGGGTGCCTATTAGGAGATTTGAAAGAAAAAAAAAGCCTCATGTACATCGAGATAGCCACGCATTCGAATCTGAAGAACTTGTCACACTAGTTCATTGGTGAATATATCATGAACATATTTGACAATCTTTTCAAATGGAGAATCTTGTTTCCCAACTAGTAATTCTGCAAAGAGTGATTCTTGGCAGTGTTCTGATAGCAGAAAGACACCTTCAGATTATTCCAAGGCATTGGAAAATTAACACGTGAAGATAATGATGAGTGTCAACTTAGAGAGGACCACACCAATATGGATAGAGAGTGAGGCGGTATGAATAATCTGCCATCATCAATACTTAGCCAACCAAACATAGTAAACACCATCAACATCGAATCCTGGATAAACATTGATAAATATATGAATTGTTCTGTCTTTGACAAAGTATATCAACCTCCCAGGATTTCATCCACTTATTGAGAACATAGATGTTGTGCTGGCATAAGGTCTCTTAATTGCCTAGCTATAATCATCCTTTGTTATAGAAGCTAAATAAAGATGTGATGCCAATACAAGGAAGGTCTCAGAACTAGTTTCTACTGCAATGGTATGTATAGAAGAAGCCTCCTGAAAGGTAGTGACAAATTTTGTATTTATTCCCATTCTCCAACCTTTACTTATCTAACTTTTTTCTTCTAGTATTACATTCTACCCACTCTGATACCATGTTAGTTTTAGTATTAAAAATAAAAGAAGTCAAAAAATGCAACACATAAGACAATGAACACCACAAGATATCCTAGGAAAACCCTCCTACTTGAGGGAGAAAAACCAAACAAATATATCACTTATATATTCAAGGAATAATAGCAGAAATCTTCTTACAACTCAAGCACAACACAATGTCAAATTTGATACAATGAATAATAGCACCTCTCCTAGATGCGAAGATACAAAATGAATATATTTCTCCTTGAGATATATATGTTGTAATAAAATAATGATCTGTTGCTCAAGATGATTCTAGGAATGTGAATGATGAATGAACTTGATTATCAAATGAGAGATCATCACCTTGTATTTATACAAAACAATGTGACTCTTCATGAGGTCGGCCTCATAGAAAATATTATTTATTTAATGAAGTTGGCCCCATTTAATTATTCTCAATAATTAAATATTATATTAGATTCCTTATTAAATTAAATAGCCAATAGGCTACTCATTTAATTTAATACAAGGAAATCGGGGCTAGAAGAGAATCCCGACGTTGCTCTAACATCAACACCTAGACCTTTGCACCTAAATTTAAAATATGTTTTTGGCAGTATTTTAACATGCTCAAATCTATATTTCAATTTTAGATTACATTTGAATTTCAATAAATTAAGGATACATACCAATAAATATAAGGTTATTTCACTAAGTTTCACCTAGACTTGCATAAGCATTTTTAGGAGATTTCAAGAGCATATTCATAAGAGAAAAGTTGATGATCAAGAGAATTCAAGAGTAGAATTATGAGATATTTATTGCAGCAATAAATATCTATTCATCATGTGAAGTTCTTCTTGCATCATGCATGTTTATGGAGTTAACATTGTGATGTAGGTTTCAAGATCAAATTCAAGTATTCAAAGCATTATTCAAGTATCAATATCCACACCCATTGAAGCCACTTCATGCAAGTTGCAGACCTTCCGAGATCTCTATTATCAAGGTTCATTCAAGGTTTTGTTGAGTGGTAATTTAGTATTGTTCATTATGCATCTCAAATTAGGTCTTTTTGCTTGTCATTTAGCATTATTTTGCACTTGCATTTAAATTTAATTTTCCAAAAATCTAAAACTATAACTTCCTATTTGAAATCAAAATTTGAAAAGGATAAAAATTAACTCAAAAATTTGTAAATCAATTTTTCAAAACCCTAAAGTGAGACCCATTCTCCCATGGGTGAAATAGTCCCTGATTAGGGCTTTTTCTAAATTTTTGAGCATCAAAAACACCATTTCTACACTGTGTTCTTGTATTAAGTCTGTTGTTTCAGTTTCTAGAATTTTTATTTTTTGAAATTGTTTATATTAAGGTTAATTTGTCAAATTGAGTGCATTGTTTGAATTGAAATTTGTATTTTAAAAAGATATCATTTTCAAGTTTTGACATAGCATAATCAAAAAGTTATCTTGTTTTAAATCTAGAAATTTCTTTTGAATACTTGCATTGCACTTTATCTTCTAGGGTGTTTGATTGTATTTTACCTATTATCCATTTTTGGTGCACCTTGGGTTTGTGAAACTTGTATGAGCTTTACAAATTGGTGTCATATTTCCAATACTATCATGAGGCATAGTTTGAGACTCATGTAATCCCACAATACATCACTCACCATGGATCTTGGGATTTCTAACTCTTTCACTCATAGTGTTGACACTAGTCAACCCACTATGGACCATACCCTTGACAATTCATTTCCTATGACCTCCTTACCAACAACTAATGTGAATAATGTTGAATCAAGGGTTACTAATTCTCCTCAAGAGAACCTAAGAAGAATTGATGAATAGTTAGAGAGAATGCAAAACTTTGTGAGTTCTAAATAGATTGGCAGTAATTTAGTTTCTATCATAGATAACATGAGTATAATAATTGATAATGAACAAGGAATATAATTTGTGCATAGTTTAAATCAAATCATTACCAACCATGTCCATACAATTACTATTTGTGCTCAAGCTTTAGTGTTTACTCAAATCCAAGGTAGAAATTCAATTCCTCCTTCCACAACCATGACCTCTATGTTGACATACACTAATCCAACTATAAATACAACCATGCAAACCACTAGCACTGTCCATACTACCTTAGTTATTTCAACTAGTAATACATCTATCTTTGTGCATTTGAATCTCATATCTCCTCAACCATCACCCCTCACAAACATACACTTCACTTGTCCTCTGATTGCATATACACTTCCATCTCACAACACAAACAATGATCATATCCTTAACCAACTCTGGTAAAGTGTTTAATCCCTCCAACAACAAATTTCTACATTGAGTCAAAATCAAAATGTCACCCTTCATAATATGTCAAAAGAAACCCCTTATCCTTGGAGATATTGAGAACACAAATGCGAAAAGGTGTAGAGATTCCTACATTTGAGAAATATGGTGGGAAATGAGATCCTGTTAACCATGTTTCTGAATACATAGCCTTATGTAGTGACTTCATTGTTGAGGATAAACTCTTGGATAAGCTCTTCCCTAGATCCTTGTAAGACACTTCCTTGGAATGGTTTTTTTCCTTACTGAATAAATTAATACATTCATTTAATGAACTTATTGATGCCTTCCTTAACCATTACCAAGTGCACATGGGTCCTAAGATGATCTTAGCAGATTTAATGAGATGTAAGAAAAAGGATGATGAAAATGTCACTAACTTTATCGCTCGTTATCAATTGCTTTATTCATAAATCAACATTAATATTCATGATCCTGATCTTCAATGAATTCTCATTGAGAATTTGAAGAATAAGCTTCGAGATAAGATTGGGATGATGAAATTTCCCGCCTTCACACAATTGTGTACTGCCCTTTGTGATTACTAGAATTCAATTAGTAGTTGTGAAGTGAAAAATCCCTCTAGTTGTCCTGAAAAAATCTGAATTTGTGCCCCAAAACAACTACCAACCATTCAAGAAAAAAGAAGGGATTTTTACAACTTAATCCTCCTCAACAAACTCAACATGTTGAAAGTCAAGTGGCTCCTATAAAGATGAAAAATCCATACGCATTTGCAGATAGAAATAAATAATTCACCACTTTACTTGATACCCTTCATAACATCATGTTATAGCTCTTAAACAAGAACTTAATTTCCTTACCTCTTGTTAGAGCTCCTAATCCTACTAAGCCTTAACCTCAAAACTATAAACCAAATGCCTATTTCCATTTTCACTAAAAAATAGGACATGATACAAAATATTGTAACCATCTTAAACATATTGTGCAAGACCTCATTGATTCTAATCACATGAAAATTAGTAGTTTTAATTATTAGTATAATAATTCTATAGCTCCTCATAACCAAAACTTGAAAATATTTACTAATCCTATGCCAAATCATAATATTTCCTTTTTTAAAGCTAGTGAAACTAAGAATGATGTGAGGAATGTTGACACGGATGATGAAAACATGAAAGAAAATGAGGAGAGTCCTATGGATAATTTGGTTGGAATCATTGATGTTTGACCTCATAAGGGCCTAACCAAAATTCCCTTTGACATTACTTTCTCACAACATGACATAATCTAACATGCAATTGATGGTCCTCTTTATATAGCTGGAAGAATCAATGGCAAGCTTACTGATGGGATATTAATTGATCTTGTTTGTGTAAATAATGTGATCACTAAATAATTCTCATAGGTGCATGAGCTTTATCAAGATACTTATGAAAAACCAAAAGCATGGATCAAAATGTATAATGGTTTTTCTTTCCCTACAATAGGTTTAATCACTCTTCCTTTAAAATTTGGAACAAAAATATTAAGTGTCTCATTCTCCACAATCTCATCATCACACCAATTTTGTGTGAAATTAGGCTACTCATGGCTTCACTCCATGAAATCCATCCCATTAGTTATGCATAAATACTTAAAGTTTCCTTTTGGAAATGAGATCTTTACTATGCACCATAGTGTCTTTAATCCACTTCCTATGGGAATTTCTCATTGGATTTATTTTGGCCCAAACCTATAGAACTGAAACAAATAAAAATAGGGATTTAGGGGTTTATAAAATATGGTGTGATGAGAGACCTATTTTCCTTTATTTCATTAGGAAATGAGATCCCCACAATGTATTTATTATCAACCTTTAGGTGAATCAACCAAAAGTGAGAATCTTTAGATTTCCTTATGACCGAAGGATGGGGGTTACGGTCAAACAACTCTTTGGGGAGAAAAACTGCAAATAGAAAATCAACTCCAAAATGAAATCTAACACATGAAACAAAAATATTAAACTTGATATTTATAGAGCTAGAAAATAGAATGTAGATTTGAGTAGGGCACAAACATGTGTACCAGCAACCAAAAGTTATTTCTGGAAGCTGATCTAAGACTCATTCACCCATGGGTGAATGGGACTAATTACAAGGGTTTAACCAATATTTTAGGAGCTACTAGTGCAAATATATATCTTATGATTTGTCCAAGTTTCAGTGATGAAAAGTCTAAAATCTGATATGTAGTTTAAATTTTGTGATTTGACGACAACTTTACCAACTTTTACAACTTTGAAAACTTTATAAATCTTGCACTTCAAAATTTCTTCAAGTCTTTTTCAACCTAAATATTCTATCATAGACACAATAGAGAAAAATATTTTTATTAGGTGAATGGGGGTTTTCCTTGGTCAAACCCCATTTTGGTAATCAAACCTTGAATTTAAATAATGCATGAAAGAGGGAATGAAGAATGAATAAAGCTATGTTACCATCCAACAAACACTTTAATGAAACTTTGATAATGGATATATTATGAGTTCTACAACTTGTATGAAATGATTGAATTGGATGTGGATGTTGACACTTGAATAATGATTTAAATACTTTAACTTGATCTTGAAACCTATATCACAATGTTAGCTCCTAGAACATGCATGATGCAAGAATACTTTGACATCATGGATAGGTATTGATTCATGCAATAAATCTCTGATATATCTTCTCTTGAATACCCTTGATCATAAACTTTTCTATTATCCTTAATTTTCCAAAATTTAAATATCACAAGATTAAATTGAATTATTAATTTAAAGATGTTAAAATATCACCAAAAAAATAATTTAAATTTAGGTCCAAAGGTCTAGGGAGAACCACACATTGCTTAATGTAAAGTGTTAAGTTTAGGCATTAATTATCGTCAGGTTTCCCCTTAAGAAAATGTAATTTATTAGGCTTGGAAATAAATAAAAGGTCTTACTAAGGCCTAATTAAGCTCAATTTAATTAATATGGACCAAATAAGTGTGAAAATTTAAAGGGTTACATTTCTATAAACTAAATTAAGGAATCTTAAGTCCATTTTTAATAAAGAGGTCCTAAACAAGTATGAAAACCTAAAGGGTTACATTTTTCTATGTACTACATTTAGCCCCCGCTTTAGTGATAGGATGACCTTGCATCAAACTCACACAAAAGTAGACAATCAAGAGAGGTATAATTATAAAATCATTGGAAGGATAAAATGATAAAGATCAGGGAGGATGATCAAGCCCCCAAGATCTAAGATCTCGTGGGAAAACCGACAAAGGCACAAGGAGACACATGCCTATGTTAAACATATATGTATGCACCAACAACAAGATACTCAATCATACAATACCAAAGACTAAAAGGAAGGGACAACAAATAAAAAATATGGATCAAGCCTCAAATATCCAATGTGATGCGGATCATGCCTCATTTGTTTGTCCAAAAAATTTTACAAGTGGAACTCATTGTTCAATATGCAAACAACAATGCATGCTCACATGGGCTAGTGAAATTGGTTGTCCACTAGGTGAAACCCCAAGGGTGGCAAACGAGAGAATATTATTAGGCTCCCATACCATACAAAATTTATACCTCCACGAAGCTTGATAAGGCACCACAAAATATGAAATTCGAGCTGAATAAGGCTTAGCAACATAGGCACTTATGGAAAAACAAGGCACCATAGGCAAGAAAAGTGCATTATGCTTAGTGGCCATGAAAAAGGGTTGTAACTTCGAGCTTCACAGGTTAGAAAGTTGCATTATGCTTAACACTTATGAAAAAAATGAAAATAGGATAAGATATGTTCAAAGGGGTTTTTCTTAATTCATGTAAGGTCTCCTCTTAGGGAACATCATGCCCAATATCTCCAAGAGAGGACAAGTATAGCATAAAAGATTCACAACTTAGGGAATGCAACGCATACATCATCACTAAAAGGAAATCCATATGCCAATAAAGGTCACACTCTTTGAGGACATCAAACCCAATGACACCACTAAGAATAAGAAACATCACAACAATTAAGAAGACTACACAATAAAACATAAGGAAATATTCCAAGATATCCAAAAATGACAATGCTAATGTATGCCCCCACTTTAAAGAAATTGCTAACACCATTCTGTGAGAAATAAATTTAAATTAGAAAAGGATAAATGCTAATAATAAAGAAGACGTGAGAGCTTATCTGGAAGGATCTATGCCAAGTCATATGTTTTGAAATGAAGCTACGTCATGAAAAAGGAGTTGCTCCCAAAATGAAATCCCAAAATCACATAAGGGTTCCACAGATTCAGGTTCAACATATGTCTTTGCTACAATGATATTATAAAGCCCATAAACCTCATCATTCCCCAAATAACTCATGGAACAAGAAGAATGAAAGATAGAGAGTGAAAAAATAGAAAATATTTTGGGTTAGAATGGAAGAGACCTAAATGTCTTGATGCCTTGCATCATCCCCAAAAGGAAAACACAAGACAAAGAAAAGATAAAGGGTTTATGAAATATAGAATAATGTAGGTACAAATAGAGGAATAAACATGAAGACACATCAAACATGACGATATGGGGGATCACATTACACACATGCAAACAAAAAAATAATATGCAAAAGAAAACAAGGACAAGAGTAGTAAGGCACATGCGAGTCAACTCTAGTAGGTTGTTTGCATCCCAATATTTTTCATCATATGCAGAAGATGGACAACTAGCCAAAGGGACAATGCCAAGTGCCAAAATAGGACAAGGCTATCTACCTCTTTGCCACCACTAAGTGTAGGACAAGGATGAGCTGAGATAAGTTGTAAGAATGAGCTTCTTGTAGAAATGATTTGTAATGAATGTAAAACATGTAATAGTGAGTATGCTATGACCCTACAACTATCACATGGAAATGAGTAAAGTTCATGTAATTTCTATCCAATTATGTTAGAAATATTAGGAACAGAAAAACCACTCAATACTAGCTTTAATGCATGAAACTCATCAGTAAGATGCCCAAAAGTTCTATGATATGCACAATAATTCATATTTTTAGGATTATTGATTCTGGTGGGAGGTGGTTATTTTAATCCATCCTAGATGAAGAAGTTGCTCCATTTGTTGTTCAATTTCTATTTTAGTATGTAGGAATGTTATTTTTTTGACTTTATAAGGTATAGATTTCTTATTTTTTAACGGATCTTGTTGAGGTGGATTCGAAGGAGGAGAACCTAAAATGATCCTATCATCCTTGTGAGGTAATTTTTCATCATGATGGAGGACACTTGTTTCCTTAGATGGGGTGGAGTGAGAAGGATCTTGATATCCTTAACCTTTAGTATCTTCAATTGAGATTTGTTCTAACAACTTATGAATCTCATGCTCATTTGTTGTGTCACATACTTGTTTAGTTGAGATTTTAAATCCTTGGCCATAAGTCTCTTCTATGTTGATGGGTGTGTTGGTGACTTTATTAATGTAGGATAGATGAGTATGCACTTGGTTAGAGGAACTGGGTTCACTCATTGTCAGAGGTTTAGGCTTCATTTGTGATTCAATCTCAAGATCTAAAATAGAAAACATCTCTAATCAGGAAACAGTAGGAGGTGTTGGTTATTGCATGGAAGGTTATAATGATGCATTGTTCTCAAGCTTTTCAAGGAAATTATGTATGAAATTATGCATGCTTTCATCATCTTCACCTAAGATTTCAACTTCACAAAGAAATTCATTAGCGGTTGGTTGAGCATGATTAGGTTCTACTGCATTAGGATCATTACCTAAACCACAACTTGAGACATCAATTAGAGATGTTAAGGACTCTCATATGTTACCAATACACATGTCCATTGTGAAAGAATGAGTTGAAATGAAAAAGATTACAAATTTTCAGATTTTGAAGCAACATAATTTTTTGATTATGCTATGCAAAAATCTGAAAATGATGTCTTTTAGATGGAATTTTGAAGTAAAAAAATGCACCGAATTTGAAAAATTAATCTTAATATGAACAATTTCAAATAACATAACTTCTAGAAATTGATACAATAAATTAAATTAAAAAATAGAGAAGGCGGATATAGTAGTTTTAATGCTCAAAAATTCAGAAAAAAACCTTAATCGGGGACCCATTCACCCATGGGAGAATGGGTCTCACTTTAGGGTTTTTAAAAATTAATTTGCAAGTTTTCAAGATGAATTCTATGGTTTTAATATTCTTGTTTCAAACATTAAGTTAAAGTTTCAAATTTTTGTAAATGACCTACCTAAATGCAATTGCAAAATAGTACTAAATGACAAGTAAAAAGACCTAATTTGAGATGCAATTTTGATTCAATTTTTTTTAAGTGACTAATTATGCAATATTATGTAAACACTATGCAAAATGACTGAGATTTTTGAATTTTCCAAATTTTAAAGAATGCAAAAATTCAAACCTAAAACGCTAAATGAGATGCAAACTAATGCAAGAAAAAACCCTAAATTAGATGCAAATCAATGCAATGTAATGCAATATAAATTAAAGAAAATCCTACATCTAGGGTTGAAAATGGACTCCAAAGAAGAAAGTTATGATGTTCAAAAATTGGGTTCACTAAAATGAAACAAAGAAAAATAGGGTTTTCATGGTTTATCAAATATGATATGATGAGAGAACTATTTTCCTTTATTTCATTAGGAAATGAGATCCCCACAATGAATTGATTATCAACGTTAAGGTGAATCAACCCAAAGTGAGAATCTCCAGATTTCCTTATGACTAAAGGAAGAGGGTCAAGGTCAAACAACACTTTGGTGAGAAAAAATTAAAATAATAAGTCAACTCCAAAATACAATTTAACATTTGAAACAATAATATTAAACTCAATATTTACATAACTAGAAAATAAAATGCAAATCTGAGAAAGTAAAAAACATTTGTACCAGTCACCAAAAGTACTTCTAGAATTTGATCTAAGACTCATTCGCCCATGGGTGAATGGGTCCAAGTATAGGTTTTTCAACAATCTTTCGGGAGCCTCTAGTGAAAATCTATAGCTTTCGATTTGTTTGGGTTTTAGTGCAGAAAATTCAGAAATCTGATCTATAGGTTAGATTCCATGATTTGATGAGAAATTTGACAACTTTTACAAATTTGATAGCTTTGTAAATCTTTCACTTAGAAAGGTCTTCAATTCTTCTTCAAACTAAATTTTCAATCAAAAACACAAGAGATAAAAAAAAATTTGGGTGAATGAGGGTTTTCCTTGGTCAATCCTCATTTTGGTAATTAAACATTGAATTGAAATAATGCATGAAAGAGGGAATGAAGAATGATCAAAGCTATGTTACCACTCAAAAATACCTTGAATGAAAACTTGATAATGGAGATCTTAGGAGGTCTGAAACTTGCATGAAATGGTTGAATTCAATGTGGATCTTGAAAATTGAATAATGCTTTGAATACTTGAACTTGATCTTGAAACCTACATCATAATGTTAGCTCCAAGAACATGCTTGATGCAAGAAGACTTTGACATGATAAATAGATCTTGATTGTTGCAATAAATATCTGATATATCTTCTCTTCAATGCCCTTGATCATCAACTTTTCTATAATTTTTCTCAATTCAAAATTCTAGGTGAAACTTAGTGAAATAACCCTGTATTTATAGGTATGTATCCTTAATTCCCTAAAATTCAAATATCACAAGCTGACATTGAATTATGTATTTGAAGATGTTAAAGTACCACCAAAAACCATAATTTAAATTTAGGTCCAAAGCTCTAGGGAGGACCCATTTGGCCATGGGTGAATGGGTCCTAGATCCCTATTCTTGGAACATGCATTGCTCAATATAAAGTGTTATGTTTAGGAAATAATTATTTTTGGGTTTCCCATTCAAAAAATGTAATGTATTAGGGTTGGAAATGAATAGAAGAGCTTGTTAAGGCTTAATTAAGCTCAATTTAATTAATAGGGATCAAATAAGTGTGAAAATGTAAAGGGGTACATTGATCAACACTAAATTAAGGCACATTAAGTCCATTTTTAATAAGGAAGGCCCAAAAAAGTGTGAAAAAGTAAAGGGTTACATTTTTCTACACTACAAGATCCTATTAGGCCTTGTGAGCACTTCTTTTTCAAATCTTATGAAAATTAAGGCAAAGCGCATAACAAAATTATCCCTTAGCAATATTCCTCAACCTATGATTGAGTTTCCTATCCTTGATGAAACCATGATTGACCCAAAATCCCTTCCAAGTAACTAAGACCAAACCATAGAAAATCCTCCACCTATTTTATATAAGAGACCACGAGATAGCCAAATAAGTCTCGTTGTGCCTCATAAAGTCAATCAAGTTTATAAAGATAAAGGGAAAGTGGTTGGAAAACCTCCCATGGTTACTTTCATTCCTCCCTTAAGGGAAGAAAATAAACCTATGGTTGATAAACTTGCTCCTACATAATCACAACTTGAAAATTGTATCAAAATAAATTAAAATGCTAGAGAGCGTAGGTGTAGATGTCATGTTATTGCTAGTTTGTTACAAGAAAAAGTAGAAAATAACAACATAGAAAATAAAAATCCAAACATAACTCAGTAAATTCATGATGATCATCCACCTTCACCGCAACAAGAAATTCCTATGTCTCAAAAACAAAAAAAATAAGCATCTTCTATGGATATTATTGTTAGACCTTTTGTTGTGATAAACTTGGATGATGATAATGAAATTGTAAAAATTGATGAGGAAGTGCATATAGAGTTAAATTTATTGGTTTCCTCTTCCATGAGATTAACTAATAAAAACCATGATGATTCTCTTAAACAAATTGATTCACCATGTGTTGAACTTTGTGATTGTCTTAGTTTGGCACTTTACATTGTCCCTTTGGCTAGTTTCCCACCTTCCACATACGATGAATAAGATTGGGATGCAGATGACCTACTATAGGTTGACTCACATGTGCCTTACTAGTCTTGTCTTTGTTATCTTGTCATATTATTTGTGTGATTGCATGTGTGTAATGTGATTCCCTATACTATTCTATTTGATGTGTCTTCATGTTCATTCCTCTATTTATACCTACATTCTTCTATATGTCATAGACTTTTATCTTTTCTTTTATATTATGTTTTCATTTTGGGGATGACACAAGGCATCAAGACATTTAGGTCCTTCCATGTTGAACCAAAAGGTGTTTACTTGTTTTCACTCTCTATGTTTCATTCTTCAAGTTTTGTGAGTTATTTGGAGAATGATGACATTTATAAGCTCTATAATATCATTGTAGCAAACACATACGCTAACCTCAAATCTATGGACCCCTTATGTGTGATTTTTGGATTTTATTTGGGGACAACCCCCTTTCATGACATAGATTCATTTGTAAACTTATTCTTGACATAGGGCTTTCATAAGTTCTCATGCCTTGTTTAGCATTTTTCATTTGCTACTTTAAATTAATTGCTCACAACATGGTGTTAGCAATTTCTTTAAAGTGGGAGCATACATTAGAATTATCATTTGGAAATTTTGACTATATCTTATGTTTCATAGTGCGGTCTTCCTACTTCACGTGATGTGTATTCTTCCTGGTGGTATCATTTGGTTTCATGTCCTCCAAGAGTGAGACCTTTCTTGGCATATGGCATTCCTCTTAGTGGTGATGCTATGCATTGCATTCCCTAAGTTGTGAATCTTTTATCCTAGACTTTTCCTCTCATTCAGAAATTAGGCACAATGTTCCCTAAGAGGATACCTTAAAAGACAGTTATAGGCATTGGGTTGGTTTTTTATTTTAATGGAGTAAGTATAAAAGGCTTCCAAAAGGCTTGAACAAGGTGATTGAAGTTTTTATTAAAGAATTCCAATCATATTACAACGTTTTTCTACAAAAAAAATGTGTTTTTTGAAATTTACTCACTCTATACGCACCCGTATAGGTTTTAAGTGATCTGAATCTCATTGTGTTATGTAGGGGCATGAGATAGCTTTTAAATTCTTCCATTTTCAATGTCTAACTCTGAAATTTGAGGGAGATTTCTTTAATTTTCTGAAGTATTCTAACTCAATGGAGCAGCACTCACCAGGTGACAAAACCACAAATTTTCCAACTTATCTTCAAGAACTCTCCCTCTAAGACCCTATTCAATAAAACCCTCAAATTGCTCAATTTAGGCAAGGGTTTATTGAAAAACCTACTTGTAGACTTCACTAGACCATCCCAGTGCAACCAACAACTTTGAACAACCTTGCACAAATTTAAAAAGACATAAAAATTTATTGCCCTCAAATATTTCTCATGTTTACCCCCTCTAACCTCTCTTTTTCATGCAAAAACACCCAAAATGCCATCTAGGGCAACATAAAAATCATGATCCTGACCTCCCCTACACATGAAATGATGCAAACAATTTTATTAACCCTAACTATGCCTATCCACCAAGTTACAAATGCATACAATGGGTGGAAGGCTTAATATGCCATTTTAGATGCACTCAAAACCCTTAAAGAGGGTATACAAACCGACCCTTAGTAAATTTCCTCTCAAATGCACAAAAACAAATGAAAGTGCTTCAAACCAAGTTTGTGGTGAGGTTAACCCTGCTGCCCACCGAATTCAGTCCATTGGAGTGCAAGATTACCCTGTACAAATGTGCCCAAGGGATTCTCAGTGGGCTATACAAGAGGACCCAAGCATATCCGATGGCACATAGTGAAAGTATGTGACACATAGATATGTGGACCTAAGGAGGATGATGCAAAAAAACTCAATCCATCACCAACATCACTAGCATGTGGCTAAGCTACTGTAGCAGTATGGGAAATGAAAAGATCACTCAACGAGTGAATAGCCTGAATAGTCTATGTGGTTGCATCCTCAATAATATTTGGATGATGTATTGGAGGTGGCTAAGGAAGGGGAGGAGGGGGAACATATGGGCCCTAGCCTACTCTAACTTCCCCTGGTCTATCTTGGGGCATACCTCCACCTACGCCCTGGAAGAGTTTAATGTCAAAGTAATTGACATGATGCCCTAACTTAAACTCAACGTATAATTTTTTAATAAAGTAAAATGGTACATCACTATTGTTGTTGGGTGGTTTATGAAAAACCTTACACCAACTATCCCAAAAGTTATCTGCAATTTCCTTATCTATGCACCATTTTATATAAAGTTTGGGTTTATTACCATTAACTAGTAGACAAATGCAGAGGTTAACAAATAAAGAGGCTATTTGGGCTTTTGTTATTCTAAGATCTTTCACATCTTCATAATATTCCATGGGAGTAATATTCCCTCATGCTTTCTCACCATGAAAGAAAGGCATTATGTTGGGTGGAGAGGGTTTCTATATTTTTAATTACTTCTTTCAATGTGTTTTTCATCTTCCTTAATCAAGGGATTGTCTTATAAACATCACAAATTCCCCTCAATTGCTCCAATTTTTCACCAATTAACTCTTCAATTGATGGGAACAGAGGTGGTGGAGGGTTTGGCATTTGTGGGTTTTGATTCTCAGCCATAATACCTGATTGAAGTTTAAAACTAATTAATCTAATTGAAATTACACAATATAAATGAAATTATTGTAAAAAACCCTAGTTTTTAATAAAAATATGTAAAAAACTAGTTAAAATTATACAAAACTAAAACAAAAATCGATTAAAACAAAAAAACCAAATGTGCATACCTTCAAAATCGGATATCAGCTTAAATCCAATATCGGATTTTCATTCACGTCATTTTTACAATTGCTAAAGGTTTAAAATGACTTTCAAATGACCTTTTTTGGCTTTTATACTACCCCACCCAAATCAGATATCCGATTCAAATTGGATATCTGATTTTTTTTACTTTTAAAAATCAGATATCTGATTTGTAAGACTTTGACTTGGGCATTGCTATGGAGCAATGTACTGAAACCAAACCCAAAATAAGTCAACTTAGGATTTTTAAATTTTTTTACGAGTGCAAAACACTACTTTTTTCATATCACCACTTTTTGGCCCATCATGATCCTGTGCATGCCCTTCATGATGATCAAAATAGCTACTTGTTACATATATCTAATCTCTAAGTTATAAATTTAAGGGCTTAGTTATTGAACCATTAGAGGATGCCAATATTTTTGGCATCATTGCTGGGGATGGTGTCAAACTAGGAAGTTCTTCAGAGTCATTTCTAGTTTCTTTCTTGTTTTGGATATCTTTGAAAAAATAAATTAGGATACCCTTCCTTCAAATAAAGTAATGACCCACTATTATTTCACCAATTCTTTATGGGAGTTGTCTGATACTGAGTTAATATTGCATGCATAGGGGCAGGAGAAGAGATTCTCTAGGGAGATTCCTTCCTACTGACCCTAATCCTGATAACTAGCTAGTTGAGCTTAAAATTTTGCCAAGAGATGAAGAAGAAGAAGAGGAAAATCCTTTCGTTGATGCATTTTCTAGTTTGATAATTTCTGAAACTTCCTCTGAAGATCAAGCTACCCAAAACCTGATTGAGAATCCATTTTCTCTTATAATCCATCAAGAAATTATGGCTACCTCAAATAGACCTAACTAGCCAACCTTTCCATTCCCTATCCCTCAAAAAAATGAAGTTGATAACTTCAAGAACATTCCTGCTTCAGTTCTTCCTAAATTATATAGGCTTGTAATAGAGGAACCAAACACTTTCTTATTTTAATTTGATATCCTCTGCAAAAGCTATGATTACACTACTTAATTCTCATAGGCTTAAATTGTTTCCTACTACCTTGAAGGAAGCTCCATTAAGATGGTTTATGGGCTTAGGTAGGAATACTGTGAATACTTGGGATGTTATGAAGGAAACGTTTCTTGAGAAATATAAATAATACTATAGATGTAGTGATATGAGAGGAGATGATATCTTCAGGATGCAGCAAAAGGAGGATGAAAGTTTGGAGGACTATGTGTCAAGGTTCCTATTTAGTCTATAGAAATCCCCACATCATGCACTCAATGAAGAGTCTGAAAATTTTCTCTTCTTTAGAGGGATCAATGAAAATTGAATTGATGCTCTGTACTTGATAGGAGGAGAAGATATCACCCAAGTTCCCTGGGTTGATATTAAGAAGATATGTCATAATTACTCCAAGGTAACTATAAAGAAAGGAAGAGGTTACCAATCTTGTATGGGTAAATCCTCCATTAATGGTGTTTCAAGGATGGAAATCACTCATTTGTTGTCAGATTTCAAGAAGGATATCATAAACAATATGGTCACTCAGCTAGATACACTTTAAGCAAAGAAGAAACCTGAAGAGGCAAAGACAATGTTGGAAAAATATTGTTCTCATTGCATGAGAAAAGGACTATAGATGTAAAATGGTATCCAACATTGACAACAAGAAAATTCCACCAGAGTTCAATCTAAGTGAGGGTGATGATGATTAGGTCTTCTACATTACACAAAGAAGGGCATGGGCTCCAAGATAAGGTATGCCACTAGACCCATTATCTTTTAGTGGACCTTATTTGAGTTCCTATGCATCAGACAATCAATCGCAACCACCATACCAATCAAAATTTAAGGATATCCACCTCAACCTTGGAACAAATGTCCAAATACTTGGCCCAATTACAAAAACAATCCACCTCAGTGGCAGCAATCCTAGGGGAATTGGCAACAACCTGAAGGAAACTAGCAATAGACATCCCAAAGCCAAACTAGAAAACTGGTTACATGTAGCAACATCAATAGCCTAACATAATGCCTCCTCCTAACTAAAATTCTAGCACACCTAGACCTACTCAGTTACCAGCTCAACCCACACCCAGCCCAAATAACAAACCACAACAACAACCAGTTTATTTTACAGATCCCAATCAATTTCCTGCATATGATGTGAGTGTAAGTGATATTCATCTGCTTTCAGGAACCACTTTGTCATCACCTTCCACTCCTATTATAATAGAGCTTCTTATGGAAGAAGAGGAGCCTCAAAATTTATCTGATATCCTTGTATACACCTAAAAATGGTTTGGATAAATCTAATTAATTAAATACATTTCTTTGATTAATTAACCTTTGATTCATCTATTTATAAATAAATAGAAATATTTATTTATATAGTTCACATTCTATTTTCTTCTATCTTAATTAAATAAAAAAAATCACATAGTTTGTTTAATTATCATCCCCTTTTATTAAATAAATAAATTTCAATTTTTTTATTTAATAATATATATTCCCTCCAAAATTAAATAATTCAAATTTTCAATTGAGCACATGTTTACAACTTTTCTCTCAACAAAGTTGAAAGTATCAAGTTGTATTCAATTATGTTTTTCCAATTGGGCATATGTCTATAGCTTTTCTCTCAATAAAGTTGAAAGTCTCAAGTTGTATTCAATTTATGCTTTATGAGATCCACCAATTTTGGAACAAAATTTAAACACATGGCTTTATTCTTCCACATTTTCTTCCTGCTCACTTGGCAGAAAGTTTTCCTGGGAGAAACATTCCCCTTCTTCTTCTCCAACTTCTTCATCTTCTACCATTGATTTATCCATATCAAATCTGAACCGTTGCTTGGTGCCACATCATAATCTGCCTTTGAAAATACATAAAAGCAACCTCTTGCTACAGGAAAAGGATCTAGAATTTCATGCAATCTTACTCTATAGGAATTATATTAGAACAATTTAGCAAAAAAAATTTGAGAAATCAATAATTTAGAATCATATATCAATCATATTATATTATAATCATGGTTTTCATTTTAGTTGCATCTTAGTTTACAGTAGTTAATCATATCGCTATTAGTATCACAGTATAAAATAGCTTTCACTATCAATCATTTCATCATAGAAGATCATATAGTTTATCATTCTCATTCTCTAGGTTGTAATTTTAGCAATCATAGTGCACACAATCTGAGAGCCACTTTGATTTAATAAATCCTTGGAGTTAGAGAGAAATGGAACAATTTTAGAGATTTTATTATGCTTCAATTAGATTAAATTTGTCATTTGAATTCTCTAATAGTGTTTCATTAAGGTGTATTGTTATTATTCCACTTAGACATATTTTCCACACACATAAATTGGCACCCATTGTGGGGCTAAATCCCCATTTCTAACATTTTTTGGAAAGTGACTATAGATTTTGAACTGATTTTGTTTTAGCGCGACTGAGAGTTCTTATGGCACATCCGACAAATATTATAGTGCATTCAACTATTGTTACAATGCATAGGAAGAACATCTTAGCACATACAATTGATACTTTAGCGCATTTAATTAGTGTTATAGTGCATGTGATAATTATTTTAGCACATATAAAGTTTAGCGCATATGCTTACAGTTTTAGTGCATCTAACTGTTTTTAAAGAAAATTTTAAAAAATGGATATTAATCACTATTTTCCTGTGTTGCATGTACAAAGTTCGTTGATCAAAGACAGTTGTTTAAAAAATTTATGTTGTTCAAAGATGAAAACTATAAATTACTAATGGTGTTTGCAAGGTTTTGAATTTATCATTAATTTCCTTTATTTTAGATAGGCATATAGCTTAAGTAAAAGGATAATTGAACCCCTTGTTTACTATAGTTGAAGTGATAGGCCTATGCTCTCCCCTTCACTGGGTGATCAGAATGCTAGATTAACTTTTCATGCTTTTATTAACACCTTTAGAAGGCCTTCCGTAGTGGGAAAAATTACTCACCCTATGGGAACGACCTAAGTGGGAACAACCAAAGATAGGTTTTCCAACCCACTCTAATTAAAAGCGAATTCGAGGAAAGTCCAAAATTCGATGGAAGTGTGCAAGATAACCATCCCCAAAGCCTTTGTTCTAAAGGTTGGGAGGTCTCCTAAGGGATTTTATCTATTGCCACACTGAACGAAAACCCTATCTATGAACTTTAAGTTAAAATCCAACTGTGTTAGTTTCTGAACACTTTCTATACCATAGTGCAAGGGGAGGGAATAATCTTCCCCCAAGACAATCACCATATAACTATCAAAGACCCTGACCAAAAGTGGAGGGTTCGACTTTGGTTAAAACTTGGGAAAGGAAAAAACATGGGCACCCTCTAGGGGGTGACATGTTTGTGTGAGTTAACATAAGTTTAAGATGTGGGTTGTGGTATTTTTAGTGACATTTGAGATTAAAAAAGTGCTTGAACTATCTTTATTGTGTTATACCAGTGGAAATTGACAAGATTAGACCTGATTCTAGAACACACACTATATATTTAATGAGTAGACATGAGACAATTTTTTATAAAAAAAATTGTTGTGTGATTAAAGTCATTTTTCAAAGAATCATCCAATCAAAGCAATCAATTTCCATAATCCAAAAACAAACAAATCATATACAAGATCATTAATCAGAAATTTTATACCATGGAGACAAATAATTCACTATTTAAACTAGAACAGACTATCAAAATACTGCATACTTCCAGAATAGCGCATTCACTCTCTATTATAGCACATCCAATTTGTTTAACAATGCATAGGGGGAATAGACTAATGCATAGGATGAATAGTATAGTGCATAGGAGGAATAGTCTAGCACATAGGAAGAAAATTTTAGCGCATAGAAGGAATAGTATACCGCATCCAACCTATTTAATATTGCATCTGTCAATTCTTCTAGCGCATCTAAGGACTATTATAGCACATCCATAAAATTAAAAACTAGAGAGTTGTTTTCATTGTCTGACAGACTTTTAGCATCAGAATTTGGATTTTCATTAGAACAAAAGCTTTTATAAATCAAACCAGAGTCTTAAAATTTCAAAAACTAAACCTTACAGGTGAAATTATTCAAATTAAACTAAGATCTACCATCCTAAACTGTCTAAATCAAACACATTTTATTAAAAGCTAAGTTTCATTATTAGGATTAGTCATCCTACTTCAAGAAACGAAGTTGTATAGTCATATTTATCAACTTAGTCTAATCAATAGAATCTATCATTCTATTTGACTCAAGTTAATATCTTTGACATTATTTCAAACCAAGATCAAAGTTTAGTGGATAATTATAACACTTATATTCTAGTTTTGACAAGGTCACAAAGACTAAAACTTTAAGAAAAGGAAAGAAAAATTCAAACAAACATGTTTGAGATTGAGGAAGATCTACTCAACAAATTCAACCAACATGATAATGATAAAATATTTGAAGAGGATCTACAAAATATGCAACAATACCACAAGTTCCACAAGTTTATGGAGAAAATTTTGGAAAAGGATGGGAAAAAATATCTTTTAATGTTAGTTGATTTGGGTGTTAAAGTTCCAAAGGACTTTGATATTAATAGACTGAAAGAAACACCTAAAAGAGTTGAGACTGAACCAAAAAATACATATGAAGTGGATGCAATGAAACATAAGCTACAAACCTTACAACAACAATTCCAAGATATGCAAACAAGAACTACAAAGAGATACTTGTTGCAGGATATTTGTCCATATCATTTTGCCCAAAACGTGAACATGATTCCATTTCTAAAACACTGTGAATTCCCTAAGTGCGATAAATACAATAGAAAAATAGATCCTCTTGACCATGTAAGGGAATTTTGAGCTATGAGCTTAGAGTTTTCCCATTAAGAGACATACTTGATGAGGCAATTTCCACAAAGCTTAGGTGGACAATGTATGGCGTGTTTCTCTAAATTAACGCCAAGAATTAGATCATTTGAAGATCTAGTTAAAAAATTTATAACTCAATACTCCTATAATATACAACATGATATCACAATGAAAGATATTTGCAATACTAAACAAAATAAAGGTGAAACATTTCTCTCATTTTTGCGAAGATGGAGAAGGTTTTTTGCAAGATATCCATGTTCCATACCTGAAAAGAAAAATATGGAACTATTCATTTACAATTTAAATGATGATATGAGTTATAGACTTGAACTAAAATGTCCACCTACATTTGAGAAAATGATTGAAAATGGTCTCAAGATAGAAGAAGCTTCGGTCAAGAGAGGAGTCATAAAAACATATAATGAAGGATCAAACAATTCCAATTCCCCTAATCACAACAACAATAATAAACCAAAGTTTTGGAAAAAATATAGAAATGTTGGAAACAATGATGCTGTGACTGAAACACAAAATACAAAACCAATATTTAATTTAACAGCAGCTACCACTAAGACAACTCAAAAAAACAATCAGGGCAGGAATCTAAATACAAATCAAAACAAAAATTTGAACAATGCTGGATCTAAATCACTACCATTCCAAAAGCCATCAAATCAAATGAAATTCATGCCTTTAGGACAATCATTGGAATTAGTTTTAAAGGAACTTATTGAATCGAAACTGGTAAGATTACAAGAGTCATGAAATTGGGATCCACAAGTCAAACCATTTTGGGTGAATGGTGCACATTACTATGACTATCATAAAAAAAAGGCCACAAAAAAAATGACTGTTGGCAATTGAAACATTTGATTCAAGATCTGATTGAAAAAAAGAAAATATTTGTTGAAGGACCACAAACAAACAACGATCATGGGGCTTTCAAGAATCCTGTACCAAATTATGAAAAAGGAGAATCATCTTCTATAGATGGTAAGGGAAAAAATGTAAACTACGTTTATAACTCCACTATTCTCCATATCGAGGTAGTTGAAGATCAAACTAATAAATCCCAAATCAGTGATGAAAATGAAGTTTTTGTAGCTGAAAATCAAATAAATGAATTTATTTTTGCTAGTTATCAAACTCATAATACAGAAATTAATGACAGTAATAACATCATTACAGCTGATCCTCAAACCACAAACATTATAAATGAAAATCAAATTAACATCATAAAAATCAAATAGAATCAAGAATATCAACCAATCAACATGACAACAAGGAGACAAGCTAAGGTAATAATGAAGTAGTTGCATCTAAATCATCTAATTCTCTTTCTAAAATCAAAACAACTGCTACCCCTACAAATCAGTACAACATAATCGATCAGTTGAAGAAAATACTAGCACAAATCTCAATATTAGAACTCTTGGAAATATCACCAGCACACAAGGAGATCCTAGAACAAGCTCCTATTGCCAAAACAATACCCAATAACTTGGAAGTATTTCAGTTCCAAGATATGGTGGGAAACTTAACCTCTCCTCACTACCTATCCTTTTTTGAGCATGATGATGTATCACTAAACCATCCACACAATGTTTCCCTCCACATTGAGGTTCTCATTTACAAACACTGAGTCAAGCGTGTTCTTATAGATGGTGGAGCTAGTTTGAATATCTATACTTTAAAACTGATTCATGCACTAGCATATTCTAAGGATGCTATTGATATAAGGAAAATCACAATAAAATCATATGATGATGAAGAGAGATCTTCTAAAGGATTGATTGTCTTACCTATCCAAGTGGGACCAATTATGAAAGACATAATCTGCCAAGTTTTGGACAAAGACCTGACATACAATATACTTTTGGGGCATCCATGGATTCATGAGATGCAATCAGTGGCATCCACCTATCACCAATGCTTGAAGTTTCTAGTCAATGGACAAGAAATAACCATCTCAAATAATTCAAATAATCCCCAACAATGTAACATGCTCAAGGTAGCTCAAGATACCTTTATCTCTCATAACAGGGAAGCTAACACTCCAAATTCATCAAACAATGAGAATCAATTAAATGTTGTGTCAAAATGGGTTGAGAAGATGGAACAATCAAAGGATAAAGGTATTGTGGATTCTACTACATCAAACAATGAAAAATCTTTATCAAAGAAATTCAAAGAAAATATCAATTTAACAAACAAAGGCATGGGAGAGTATTCCATGTATCAATCTTTATGTCTTTCACAATTGCTTCCTTCACCAAGAACTTATGGAAATCCATCAACATCAATGCAAGAATTATCACAACCTATCATAGTTTTTGATGGCAGATTTGTAAAGGTTGGCACTTTGGTTGATAAATCAGAAGATAAGGTTGTCCTGAATTGGCTCTACAAACACGAAGAAGCATCTACATCAGCAACTCCAAACATACAAATAGATAAATATGGAAAAGGAAAGACAATCCTAGAGAAGATGGGGTGTGAAGGACAAGGACCTATCAATAAAAGGAAAGAGGGAATTTTATACCCTATTCAACCTCTTACACTCCATGCAAAGGACAAGACTAGATTGGGGTATATATGAGAAACCAAAGAAGACATAAAAGAGAAAATCTATGAAAGAATGCTATAGTTACAAGAGAGCTATGAGATAGACTCTAATAAGTATGAGTGGGATTCACTATCTGAGGTATCCTTTGAAGACAAACAAATGGATTTAATACGAAGGTATACACCTACATGAGAGCAGGAACAAAGCTTAGGGACTAGACCCCTTGTGTTTAGATCACATAATATCGATGACTCAAGAGAGGATGAACAGACTTCGAGCGAGATAGATGACTTGGAGGAGAGTAACATCATAACCCTCAACATCCCTATCCAAAAATTTGATGACATAGCTATTCAGACTTTCACTACTATTGACCTTCATCAATCTGATGATATTTTTCCCTTACTACACCCCGAGCTTATTGACTGGGAACAAACTGAACATTCTAACATTCCTATCTTTGTGAATGATGATCCCATCATTAAATTTCTTTGTTCCAAAAACCTTGAAACAAGTTTCAACCATGAAACTCATAATGAAGATTCAAGTTAGGGGGTTTCAAATCTTCTAGCTGCAAAATTTAAGATATGAACAAAAGATCTAATGGTGAAAACCATTTAATTGCAGTGTTAGATCTAGAAAAAGTAAAAATAAAGAGAAAATTTGACAGTGAAAACCTCTTTAAGGCACTAAAGGATGGGGTATTTTACACTCTTCCTAAAAATTATCATGAGAGATCATCAATGTTGGTAGAGTCAACTCAGTCCATCAATGTGGGCACAATAGACAAAGTAAAGATATTACATCCACTGGCATCAATGATTGAATAGGAAAAGCTTGAGTTCACCAAGTTATTTGAAGAACAAAAAATCAACTTTGCTTGGTCTTACTTTGATATGTCGGCCTTAGACCTAGATCTCCTGATGCATCATCTATCTCTACCTCCTAGGGTGAAACTAGTCAAACAAAAGCTAACTCACATAGTTAAAATCATAATGAAGATTGATCCATTGAAATACTTACTCGGCAAAGCTTCTTTAACAGGAAGGCTAGCCAAATGGGTCATGATATTGAGTGAGTTAGATATCCAGTATGTGCATTGAAAATCCATCAAGGGACAGGTGATAGTTGATCAGTTAACTAAAACACCTCTACAAGATGATCATCCAATGAGCATTGAGTTTCATGATGCAGATGTTCTTACCATCACACCTCAACCATGGATGCTATATTTTGATGGATCCTACATGCCTCATGGATCATGTGTTGGAATCTTATTTGTCACACCTCAAGGACATACCATTCCAAATTCCTGCAAACTCAGCTTTCCTTGTACAAATAATGTAGCTGAATATGAGACATTAATCATTGGCATCAAAGTAGCAATTGAATGGAATATCATAGAGTTACGGGTCTATGGAGATTCACAACTGGTCATTAATCAGGTAAATGATGATTATTAGACACAGGATGACAAGTTTCTGCCATATAAGAAAATGGTGGATGATTTCAAAAAGTACTTTGTTGAAATAAAATTTGAACAAATATCAATGGTGGATAACAAAGTTGTTGATGCAATGGAAACAATTGCATCTCTCTTGCACATACTGGAAAAGAAAAGACATTATGACTTTATGGTGGAACAATTGTCTAATCCCACCTATGACAATCCCAAATCCCAAGTGATATACCATATCGTTTACCCTAAAACCTTCATCTATGGGAAGCTATATGCTTACTTGAAAGGCACTACTCTTCCTCCTAATCTTTCCCAAAACCAAAAACGAAACTTCATTTGCTAAGCCACATGAAATAACTTGATTTACAAAAAACTTTATCATCAAGGTCTTGATGGTACTCTCCTACGGTGTCTAGAATGTAACGAATTTGAGATAGCCTTGCATTATATTCATGAAGGTATTTATGGAACTCACTCAAGTGTTCTAACTCTAGAAAAGAAACTCCTTTGTTTGGGGTATTACTGGCGGAATATGGAGGAGTCTTTTTAGTATGTAAAGAAATACCAAAATTATCAAATCCATGGTAACCTTATATATACACCAGTATAGGAACTAAAACCCTTTGCATCAACATGACCTTTTTGTCAATGGGGACTACATCTAGTAGGTAAAATTCATCCTTCTTCATCTAATGGACATAAATTTATCATGACAGCCATGGAGTACTTTACAAAGTGAATTGAATTTGTACCCCTAACCAAGATCATAGGAAAAAAACAATCATCCTTTATCTTAAATTACCTTATCTATTGGTATGGTGTTCCTCAATCCATTATCACCGAAAATGGTAGACCTTTTAAGAATCAGGATGTATAAGAATTGTGTGATCGGTTTCATATATAGGATCGATTTTCAACACCATACTATCCTCAAGGAAATGACCAAGCAGAGGGCTCAAACAAAACTATTCTAAAAATCTTAAAGAAAACAGTCAACGATACTGGACAAGATTGGCACGTTCAAATAAACCCTGCTTTGTGGGTATATTGAACCAGTATCAGAACACCTATAGGAGCTACAACATATGTCTTAGTATATGGATTAGAGGCTATTCTACCTATTGAGGTTGAAATCCCATCACTCTGTGTGTCACTAAAAGGGATCATTTTCGATGAGGACTATCGAGTGTCTAGACTTCAGGAGTTGGAACTGTTAGGTGAGTGTCATCAACAAGTTATGGATCACTTGAGAGCATATCAACAGAGGATGTAGAGAATCTACAATCATAGAGTCAAACCAAGGGAATTTTAGGTTGGTAATTTGGTATTAAAGGAAAACCCTCATAATCAACAGGATCATCAAAAGAAGGGTAAGTTCAAACCAAACTAGCTAGGTCCCTTCATCAGCATATCAGCCTATGGATCAAGAGCTTATCAACATTCTACACCTAAAGGGAATTTTTTTGATGAACCTATCAACAATATCCATCTCAAAAATTTCTATACTTGAATTATCTAGTGCACGAAATAAGTTCTGCAAAAATACAAAATACAAAAAAAAATCAGAAAAAAGTCATGAAAAAATGGCTGCCTTGATGAAAACCTAGCAAACAGGCATCTTGGTGATAAAAAAAAGAAAAGAAAAGAAAAAAGAGCCAAAAAAATCATAAAATCTAAAAAAGTGCATTAAAAACAAGTAGTGAAAACCTGGTAACAGGCACTATTTGTGATAGCCTAGTTGTTCCATCTATTTGAGCATGTCTTGGCCCTTTGATTTTTTCATTATTCCACTTATCATTAAAGAACCTCATGTACATATCCTAGCAATATGGTCGAGTCTCACCCTAGCTTGGGGAAAAAATCTTGATCTCATTGAGGGAAATAAACTATGGGCTTAAACAAACTAACAAACAATAGTATGACAAATGTACCAAATGCAATGATGATAGGGAAACTCAACATCAAACAACCAAAAATCATCAAAAGTTCAAACTATCCAAATCAAACAACTTAAATAAATCAATCAAATCAAATCCAAATGGATGATATTCTTTTGAATCAATGATTTTATCATTTTTTTTAGCTTGAATGTATGAATGTTGTACTTTGATTTTTGTTATCATATCTTTGGAGCAACTCAATGATGTACTAAACTAGAGAAACAAGGAAGAAGTTATGATTTTTTTATTTTTTTTCTGTGAGTTAATCATTCTTGCAACGTGAATTGTCGTGAGATGTTCTCTACCAAGTATCATTGATGACATTCAAAATTTTCATAGGAAAATGATTGATTCTTGTCTATTTTACACAAGAAATGCCCAAGTCATCTCAGTTTAATTATACCTAGATTCTTGTGTTAACTTGCAATATAAAAAATCATGAAAGTAGTACTCAGGTTATCATGGTCTAAATAATACTATAGATGCTTGTACTCACTTTCAACATAAATAAGGCTCAATGATGATAAAAATCACACTAAATAGATTGTTAAGATGACAAATTTTGCATATGTAGGTTTCCATACTTAAATTATACTGCATTCATATTAGCATTGCATCTACAAAATATATTGTTTCAAAGTTGGTAAAGATTTTGAAAAATAATGTTATCTCTAACATTTAATGGACTGAGTATACATGGCATTAACAAAAACATCATCATTCTAAAATAGTTAAATAATCACTTGTCTGGCACATATTAGAATGCAATATACATTTGATCATATATTTGCATTAGAAAAATATTTAAAACAAATCATGCATATAGTGGCATTACCATTGACATCATCATATCATACATATTTGCATCAGAAAATATCAAACAAAAATTGCATTGTATATCATTTGCAACATCATAAATCCATTTCATATCATATTCACATCATTCATAACACATATAAAATCATTATCCAAACATCACGTATCATTCGCATTATCACATTCATCTCATGAAATATTCATAATAACATCATTTTACCATTACATCCATACATCATAAATTCAAAAGTGCATATTCATAATAGCATCATCATATAAGCATCACATGACATATAGAATATAGAAACTAAATGCATATACCATAGACAACCATCATAAGATCATATAGAGCACATATAGATCAAGAATTTTCCGCATATCATATATCTCAAAAATCATAAACGTCAAGTATACAATGATGTCTGAATAAATTTCTAGAGATATAATATCAAGATGGAAGTGAGTCAAAAGAGAAGTGTACATCATCAAGTTCCTCAAAAATACACCAATAACAATCAAGTGGAGCTATGGAGTGCTCCCCTCAGACCTCAGTAGTCTCGCTAGGCCTCCTGTGAAACTACCTGATGGACCTACACCAGGTGCACCTGTACATGGGTTTGGACCTAGGTCTCTATGTGGTGGTTGTGTCACACCCATACTAGTGTTCCGAGACTAATTGCATGCTAATCAGGATTGTGCATAGCTCACGTGCTACTCAGAAGGCATTACCTCATGATATCTCCCTTTGTAGTACTCTACCTCTTGGGCAGTATGGTGAATCTCTCAAAGATAGTCTACTATAGATGTTCCATCACCCACTCTTTGTAGTCTCTCAACCATAGCCTCTACTTGTTCATACCACTATCTCACACCATCCCTCTCAATTGCTAGAGTGGCTACCTGTGCCTGTGCCTGTGCTAATAATACCTGCACCTATGCTAACTGACCTTGCAATGTCTTAACTTGTACCTATAAGCCAACAATCTATGTCTACTACTATTGTGAGGGTAGTCCAATTTTCACATGCTATTGTGTCACATCCACCAAAGACCTCATCCATCAAGGCACCATGGCATCTCTAACAACAAATTCTACACCACTTCCACCTCTATTGCCACCACCCCCATCTCCACCACCTTCGTCATCATCATCTACATAATCATCACTACTCTCCACCTCCTCCTCTACCATCTCCTCCTCTACAATATCCCCCTCCACCATCTCCTCCTCCACATCTCCTCCATCTCTCCTCCTCCACCTGCGACCATGTACAACTTCCCTCTCTTCCTCATCTAATAGGGGTCCCAACTCATCTAGACTAGAGATCCATGGGAACGGATGTAAAAAGAGATATTGTGCATACTCCTCAGATATCTCAGCCTTAACGACCTCTGGATGATAATCCCAAATGATCAGTTGTAAACCCTAGTACTCCTCAACTATAGCATCAAATGATATGGTGGGCTCCCACTCTATAGCATCCATCTATGGCCATGCATAATGTGTGACACCCTGAGGCATGCCATGTAACTGGCCATATTGTCGCATCACCCTCCTCAACAAGAATCTCTCAATCAAAAACTAGGTCCTCTTGATTAGGTAAATCGACTAGCACAAATATGAAATCTCTGTATCATCCTCTACCCATGGCTCACAACCAATGTAGGGCCACCATAGAACTGACTCAATATCATCTAGTATATGCCTCCAATTCTCTAGTTATCCCAGTCTATACTGGACAACTCGACTTGTGTAGGCATGAACATAAGCCCTCCCAATGGTTTGTTGTTTATTTGAAACCAGATGCATGATGGCTATATGCTCCCATGCCCAAATCTGTAATAAGGTGACTTCGACTGAAAAACTACATCCTCTAAGGTACACCACCTAATGTAAATCATGGTATAAATGGGAAAGCATGCAATAGCCCCAAGCATATCTGGTACCCTATAAGATCATTTGCTCCAGGATATGACCCCATCCAACTGATAGTCCCTTCGACCTACAGTTGAGACATAGGAAACCATCGATGAATCCAGCAAGCACAAATGGCAATGTCACATATGCATCAACCATCTCTCTCGAGGGAATCTTATAACCACATATCTAATCATCCTTTTACACTCTGTGCAAGGCATCAATCCCTCCCTACTCAGTCTGATCATATAATACAAGATCTCCAATGATAGATATCCTTAGAGTGCGATAGACATCCTTCGGGGTCATTTTCATCTCACCGGCAGGTAGGTGAAAGGTGTTATGCTCACTATGCCACCTCTCTACTAGGATTATCAAGAGTCCCCTATTAATTCTAATCTGGGGAATGTATAACAAAGAGGATAATCCGCAACATGAAATAATAGTTATCTCAAGATGGGTCAGATGGGGTATCAAGTCCCATGTCCTAAGAAAACACTCATGAATTTGCAGATTCACCAAAGGCTCCTAACATCACAAAATATCAAAAATCAGTTATCTTGTCAAGCAATTAAAATCAATTAGTCTATCAATCTAATTAGTTTTGGTGAGACTTTTATCAAATTTCATGAATATCAATCTATCAGTCAACCTCACCTATCATGAGGTTAATCAATCTATCCATCATTGCACCTCGCCATATCATGAGGTCAATCAATCAAACTATAATTGATCCTTGCCTATCATGAGGTCAGTTATCATCAATCAATCATTGAATCTCACCTATCATGAGATCAATAATCATCCAAATCTATCAGAATCATCAATCAAAATCAAATCAAAGTCTGACATGATCAACAAACATTAAAATCAAGGAGTTTACTAAAAATTACATCTTTCTGACCTGGATATGCTAAAATAGTCTATCAAAGCGCTAAAAAAGGTCAATGTGCCATTAAAATTCACCAATGCACCAAAACAGATTATCAATGCGCTAATATGATGAATAAGCCTTTTCAAGATGCCAATTCACCAAAAATAGGTTATCAATGCTCTATTTCCCTCATTGAATGCACTACTCTCAGTTATCTATGCGCTATTCCATTCTATGCACTACAAAAATCTATCTATGCACTATAAGATCCTGTCTATGCACTAATTAAGCCTATGCGCTACTTCCTACCATGGATGCACTAAAAATATAATTCTATACACAAAAAATGGTGAATGCACTAAAAAAGTATTTGAATGCGCTACATCGAGTGTTGAAAGCGCTAAAACTAAAAAATAGTTTTAAAATGAGAAAATGGCAGGAAAAACAAATTGCACAAATTATGAGGAAGTTTTATCAGGTACGTACCAGAGGTCCATACGTTGCTAGGAGGTTGTGATGTTCCACATGCTCGAATCGGTGTGTGCGGTAGAGAATCACCATTTTGCTCCAAATACTCTAAATTTCTCAATCACTCTTAAATTTTCAAATTCACAATGCACAAATAAACTTCTTTTCAACTCTTTTTACCTATTTAAGTGGGTAAATAAAGTGGGATTTATATGGGATTGATTTATTTTCTTTTTTCAAAAGAGCTTAATTAATCAAATCATCACCTAAGACAAATTTCACTATCATTTTCGGGAGATAAATCGTTCTCGCATTATAAAATTTTGAAATAATTGAAATCATCAAAAACTTCCAAAAATAAAAATTAAAAAATATCACTGATTTATTTCCTAAGGGAGCATATATCCGTTATCACTCGAAAATCAACATTTGGGGCATATCATAAATTTTTGTCAACACTAACAGCAAAAACTGTTTCTTTGAAGCTATGTGTAAACACATCACTTCAAAGAGGGGAAAAATGTATACACCTAAATAATGGTCTGGATAAATCTAATTAATTAAATATATTTATTTGATTAATTAACCTTTAATTCATCTATGTATAAATAAATAGAAATATTTATTTATATAGTTCACATTCTATTTTCTTCTATCTTAATTAAATAAACAAAATCACATAGTTTGTTTAATTATCATCCTCTTTTATTAAATAAACAAATTTCAGTTGTATTATTTAATAATATATTTTCCCTCCAAAATTAAATAATTCAAATTTTCAATGGAGCACATATCTACAAATTTTATTTCAACAAAGTTGAAATTTTCAAGTTGTATTCAATTATGCTTTTCCAATTGAGCACATGTCTACAAATTTTCTCTCAATAAAGTTGAAAGTCTCAAGTTGTATTCAATTTATGCTTTATGAGATCCACCTTATCTTCCTGCTCACTTGGCATAATTTTTTGTTGAGAGAAACATTCTCCTTCTTCTCCAACTTCTTCATCTTCTACCATTGATTTATCTAGATCAAAATTGAACCATTGCTTGCTGCCACATCATAATCTTCCTTTGAAAATCTATAAAATCAACCTCTTGCTACATGAAAAGGATCTAGAATTTCATGGAATCTTACTCTACGGGAATTATATTAGAACAATTTAGCATACATCATTTGATAAATCAACAATTTAGAATCATATAGCAATCATATTAGATTATAATCATGGTTTTCATATCAGTTGCATCTTAGTTTACAATAGTTAGTCATATCATTATCAGTATCACCATATAAAATTTCTTTCATTATCAGTCATTTCATCATAGCATATCATATAGTTTATCATTCTCATTCTCTAGGTTGTCATTTTAACAATCATAGTGCACACAATCTAAGAGCCACATTGATTTAATAAATCCTTGGAGTTAGAGAGAAATGGAACAATTTTAGAGATTTGATTATGCTCCAATTAGATTAAATTTATCATTTGAATTCTCTAATAGTGTTTCATTAAGGTGTGTTGTTATTATTCCACTTACACATATTTTCCACACACAATCCCCACTCAATCAAGTGTGCCCAAAAATCTTGAACCAATTTGATAGTTTGATCCAAACCCACCATTTCCTCAAAGGTTAGAAGTTGTTAAACAAAAGGAAGAAACAACCTTTGATATTCTAGATCAGTTAAAACACATATGTGTCAAGAGACCTTTGTTCTAATCTAGAAAAGATGTCCCTATATATAGTAATGAAATTAAGGAAGCATGCCTCAAAAAGCCAGGGAGGAGAAAGAAAGACCTTGCCAATGTTCATGTGGTAGGGCAGTTGGTAGATATCATGCTTGGGAAAGTAATTGTTCCTAAGTATACTGACCCAAGTAGTCATGTAGTTGGAGTCATTATTAATGGAATCCAAGTAAAGAATCCTGTAATAGATTTGGGAGCACCTATCAATGTGATGACTAAGGATATCCTGTAGCAACTGAATGTTACAAATTTGAGACCTACTTCTATTGACCTACAGCTTGCTGATAGTTCCACTATCAAACCAGATGGTATAGCAAAAGACCTTGTTGTTATTATAGACTCTTGGGAATATCCAGATAACTTCATTATCCTTTCCCTTAAATCTACATTGGGAGGGTATCCCATTATTCTAGAAAAGTCATGGTTAGCTACAATAGATTATTACATTGGATTTCAGTTAGGGGACATGACTATTTATGATGGGAGAAGCACTAACAAGTTTTTCCTTTATCCTCCTGCTCAACCATCCCATGATATGGACCATCCCATCTGGCCACATTTTAGAGAAGACGCTTAGGAGGTCAATTCATTGGCACAACTTATGATGATAGGTAGAAGTCCTTTTATGTAGCTTTAGGAAGAGGATAAAATATTATCCCATATAATTCAGAACCATTGTGAAGTGCATGAATAACCATCCACTCCTAAATCTAGTTTTGCATGTCCGTTGGAGAAACTTCTGCCAACTTCTCCTACACTTGAATTTACTATAACAACATATATGCATCATACATTGTTACCACATGAATTAAAAGTTCCAAGCATCAGTGAAAAAACCATGATTGAGTTTATCACACCAATACAAGTTTTCAGAGAAGAAAATTTTGAATATTAATGTGTCATAAAAAAGTGTAGCCTTGACAGTTTTCACTCATTTAGTCCTTTTCTTGTGGTTTTTGGCCTGATTTTGCCTAGATTTAATGTTATAATGTGGTCAAAACATTCACATTAGGTCTTGAACCATTGCAAATAAATACCAATTCTAAGGTATCTTATAAAAGTTTCGTGAAGTGTTCTAACACATTTCCATAGTTTTCTAGGACCTGTGTCACCAAAAATTGTAGCCTTTGACACTTTTTCACTCATTTTGGCCCGTTCCATTGGATTTTGGCCTTGTTTTGCCTTAGTTTAGTCTTGAATTCTTGCAAATAAATTTCAATCTAATCATGTTATACAGAGGTGTTGTGAAGTTTTGTAACACATATTCCCACTTTTATAAGACCCTTTCAACATAATTCACCTAAATAACCCCTTTTTACCCCTTTCCAAGCCTTGTGCCAAAGTGTTGTAAAGTATTTTCACACTTTCCTAGGCTTATCATCACTAATTCAACCCTTTTCAATGTTAAATTAGTCCCTTAATGTACTTTTAGGCCCAAATTAAGTGTGTTTTAGGAGGCCAGTATGATAAACATCATTTAACACCATTTTATTCTTGACCACCACTTGAATTTTCCCAAGTGGACTAGGTCGCCACCTTGGGCGACCTAGTCCCTTTTGGCTTAAAATTCAAAATTAAATAAAAAATCTAATGGGAATTTTCCTCCAAAACTCTAGTGTCGGCCTATCATGTGACATTTTTAGGAAATTAGGGCATATATTGTATAAATAAGGATTTTAACCTTCATTTCCCCCCTTTAACATCATTTTTCCATCCTCACAATCACTCTTGCACTCAAGCTTCCAAAGCAAGCAATCAAGCACAAAATAATTTCAAGCAACCTCCATTGGAGTTGGTTCTTGCATGTTGCATGTTGCAGACTTCAACAATAAAGGGTTTGGTGAGTGTTTACATTGTTCAACATCCAATCATCTTTCCTTTCATTGTTTCTCATTTTGGTTTAAGTTACCATCAAAGGGGTTTGACTTAGGAAAACTCCTATTCCCTAACCCCAACATTTTATTTGTCTTTGTATGTGCTTTGCAGGTTGTACTCAGATTTAGAAAAGAATAAAGTATTAAAGAGGGTACGATCATTCCATTCAAGTCAACTCAAGTCATCAAACACTAGGTGGAGCAAAAGGACAACTTGCAGGTCATTTTCTGAAGATTCAGACACATGCATCTATAGGAAAGGAAAGTGCAAGTGGGGACCCACAGAATCAAACCTTCAGGCTCCCAAAAGTATGAGGAGGAGTAGGTCACCATCATTGGTGACCTTGTCCTTGTACTAGGCCTGAAAAAGTTTTTTGATATTTTTGGATACTCTTTTTCCCGAAACCTAGTCTGGAAGAATTTCTTAACAGAAGGACTAGGTCACCTATTCTCACGTAAGTTTCCCTTTGCATATTTTAGACAGATTTAAGAATACTTCGGGGTTCCTCTTTTGCAAGTTTCATTTCCCAGGTGCACTGTCTCTGCATTTTCCTGTTTACTTTTTTCTCACATATATTTAGTTCATTTAGTTAGTTTGCATTTAATTTACATTTGGTTTCATTTACATTTCACAGTTAGATTAGTTTCATTTCATTTCCCACATTCAACCACACTTCTCACACACATCACAATCCAATTCAACCCCCTCCTTTGAATGCAATCACCAAAAAGAGTCATATCACCAAAGTGGAAAGAGTGTCATTCCTAAACCAAGTGCTCCTTAGGTTAAAAACCCTAGGGGCCTAAAAAAGGGAATCCTCTTTCCCTTGTTAGAAGTATAACCTTTTTGGTGGTTCAAGACCCTTTCATCATATTTCACCTAAATAACCCATTTCCAAGCCTTATTTCAAAGTGTTGTAAAGAGTTGTAACAAACTCTCACACTTTCCTAGGCTTGTCATCACTAAATTAACCCTTTCTTATGATAAAATAACCCCTGAATGCACTTATAAGTCCTACTTAAGTGTGTTTCAGAAGATAATCTTGAAAAAAATCATTAATCACACTTTAATTCCCAACAACCACTTAAATTTTTCCAAGTGGACTAACACCACCTTGTACAACTTAGTCCCATGTGGCATAAAAATCAAATTTAATCTTAATTCCTAGCAGGATTTTGTCTTCTAAACCCTAAGGTTAGCCTGTGATGTGTTATTTTTGGGAAATTAGGACACAAAATATATAAATAAAGGTTTTTCCCCTCATTTTCACCCTAATCCATTCAATTCTATTGCATGCATTTATTCTTCACTCTTCATTCACCACTCTTCTCAAGCAAGTTAGGGCTTGAGTATTCAAAGTCTTCAAGACAACTATCCAAAGTATTCAAGGGATGAATCTCCCTCTAGTACTCCAAAAATTGAAGATCAATCATCATGGCAAGGTATTATCTGCATCATTTCACGTTTCATTACACTATCTCATCATTTGATTTAATTATCTAAAAGGGGTTTGACCAAGGCAAATCCCCAATCCCTAACAATCAACATTTCTCTTTCTCTCCTTGTGTGTTTGTAGATTTAGGTACATTGAAGGCTTGGAAATCATTGAAGAATGGATTGAAAGCTTGTTGAAGACCTCTCCTTGCTTGAAAAGTCAAAACACCCACTAAAAGTCACTTTCAGGTCTGGAAATCAGAGTTTCAAAAGTGGACACTAGTGAAGAACTGATGTGCAAACCGAGGGCTTCTGACTCCATTTTTGGACTTGCAGAAAATCCAAAGTAAACTAAGTGTCCATTATTGGTGACTTAGTCCCACTGTACATGTTTTTCGAAGTTTTATGTGTTTCTGGATACCCATTTGGTCGAAACGGGCTTTGGTGCAATTTTCCAGATTAGGCAATAAGTCACCTAGCTTGGAAAAAGTGTCCCAATAGGCTAAAATTTTAGAATCAACAGCATTTACAGCCTCTTTTCTAGTCTGCATCTCATTTCTAGGTGCATACTTTCTATTTTACAGTTTCTTGTTTATTTTAGTTTACATTTCTAGGTCATTTTGTATATGTTTGCATACAAAATTGTGTATTCCAACACTTTGCATTTCTTAGGATTAGCATCAATAAATCATTTCCCTTTTAGTTTTTTGTACTTATACATCATAATCACACATTCCACATCACACACCACATACACTTAGCATATAAACACATCAACACATAATCTTGAATGTAACATTGCCATTTTGGTATCCCTCTCTCCTTTTAGGTGGAAAACCCTAGAAGTCTTAGAGAGTCTAGTGGTACTAAAATCTTTGTTACAATTAATAACAAGCTTAGTAAAGAGTAGAAGTTGTATCTAGAAAACCTCTTAAAGTTGTATCATTAAGAATTTGCATGGGATTACCATGACATGAAAGGATTAGATCCCAAACTCTGTGCTCATAGAATCTACATTAGAGATGAATGCACACCAATAAGGAAACCACAAAGGAGAATCAACAATGCATTGAGCGAGATTGTGAAAGGAGAACTACAAAATTTATTGGATGCAGGTTTTATCTACCCAATCTCAAATAGCCAATGGGTGTCCCCTTTGGTAATTATATAGAAAAAAGGGAGGTAAATGGAGAGTTTTTGTTGACTATAGGGAACTAAACTCTGCCACCAAAAAGGATCACTTTCCCCTTCATTTTATAGACCAAATATTGGATTCACTTGTAGGTAAGAAGTATTTTTCCTTCTTAGATGGATTCAGTGGTTATAATCAGATATAGATTGCACCTGGGGATTAGGACAAGAAAACTTTCATCTGTCCTTGGGGGACTTATGCCTATTCAATAATCCCATTTGGTCTATACAATGCACTTGCAACCTTCCAAAGAGAACTTATTATTATATTCTTGGATATTTCACATGATTGTATGGAGATCTACATGGATGATTTCACTACTTATGGTGTTGATTTTGTTGAAGCATTAGAAAACCAAAGAATGATTTTGCAAAGATGTGAGGACCATAATCTATCCTTGAACAGTGAGAAATGCTTTATGATGATGTAGGAAGGAGTGGTCCTTGGCCATTATATCTCTCAAAAAGGAATTCAAGTGGACCCAGCCAAAATTGAGGTAATTACCAATCTTTCTATTCCTATCAAGAAAAAAGATGTTAGAAGTTTCCTGGGACATGCAAGATATTATAGGCGTTTCATAAAATATTTTAGTAAGATGGTAGCACCACTTTATAATATTTTGACTAAAGATTTTGAGTTCCAATGGATAGTGGATTGTGATAAATCATTCTCTGATTTAAAAACAACATTAACCCATGCTCCTATGCTCAAAAACCCTAATTGAGAACTCCCTTTCCATATTCACACAAATTCATTTGATAATGCTATAGGGGTTCTCTTAGGGAGAAAGGAGGGAGAAATAGAGAATGAAATCTACTTTGTCAACAAGAACCTACAGGGGGTTGATTTTAACTACAAAATAACAAATAAGGAGATGTTTGCAGTCATTTATGCTCTCAACAAGTTCGAGCATTATATCACAAGATACTAGATCTTTGTCCATACAGACCATGCAGCCATAAAATATCTTATGAATAAGCCATTGATTACAGGAAGGTTAGCAAGGTGGTTGTTGTTAATGTAGGAATTTGATATCACCATTATAGACAAGCCCAAAAAGGAAAATTTTGTGGTATATTTTCTCTCTAGATTCACCACATCAGAGGATGCTCAAGTCATTGATGACATCTTTCCTAATGAACATTTGTTCTCCATAAGTCACCACCTTGGTATGAATATATAGCCAATTATTTTTTTATAGGAAGAGTTCCCCCTCATTTCTCTCCAATAGAGCGAAGGGATCTTATTAAAAAAACATTTCCATTCTCATGGATGGCAGGTTGTTTATTTTATACTTGACCAGATCATATGATCAAAAGATATATAAGAGAAGATGAAACTCATGATATACTGCATGCATGCCATGATGAATCCTATGGGGGACACTTTGTAGCTAAGAGAAAAACCATGAATATTCTCAATATAGGGTATTACTGGCCTACACTTCATAAAGATGCAATCAAGTACACTAGGAAATGTGATAGGTGTCAAAGGATGGGCCGACCAACTAAATTAGATGAGATGCCTCTATACCCTCAAGTAGTTATCACACCATTTGATAAATGGGGACTTGATTTTAGAGGTCCAATTGATCCACCATTAAATGGAAAATATTACATCTTGGTTTGTACAGATTATGTGACTAAATGGGTTGAGGTTAAAGCCATGAAACATGTTAGGGACAATAAACTTGCAGAATTCCTCTATGAAGAAATATTCACATGCTATGGAGTTCCTAGAGAAATAGTCACAGATCAAGGGGCTCAGTTCACATCCACTCTTGTCACAACATTGGTGAATGAGTATAATTTCAGACATAGGAAATCTACACCCTATCACCCTCAAGCCAATGGCTAGTCTAAGGTACCAAATAGGGAAATAGAATCTATTCTGACCAAAATAGTAGCAATCCACATAAAATATTGGGAAAATAGGTTGCAAGAATCTATCTAGGCCTATAGAACCACTTGGAAAACCACCACTGGTTTTACTCCCTTTGAACTATTATATGGAAAAACAACAATGATTCTAATAGAGTTTGAACAAAAAACTCTTAGAACAACACTAGACCTTGGAATAGATATATCTGAGGCACATAAGGACAAAATTATGCAACTAGATTCCTTAGATGAGATGAGAAAATCAATTATCCACCATACAAGTATGGTGTAGAACTAGAGAGTTAGATGGAATGATAAATACATCAAAGAAAAGAAGTTCCAGTAAGGTGACTGGGCACTTCTTTATGATTCCAAGTATAAAGACAACTTAGGAAAACTTCAAACTCGGTGGTTGTGACCATATGAGATTGAAAAGGTCTTACCCAATCGTTTTGTTCAGCTTACAACAATTGATCCTGTTAGGTTCAAGCTCCTAGTCAATGGTCATTGTCTTAGGCTACACCATAAGCCTGCCTCAAAGTAGGAGCTCATGCAACAATTCATTGAATACCAGAACTCTAAAAATCATGCAGCTGAAGGAAGTGGACCTAGTGTTCAACCTTCTAGATGGTCAAAGGTACACATGCAACCATAATAAAAATTGACACTTTTTTTGGGAATTAAATTCACCATCATCACTACTGCCCATTCATCTCAAAACTCTCTCTCTTCCAAATCACTCCACCATCACTTCATTTAACAGCTCAACCATACTTTTTTGGTGACTAGTACTTCCTTCCATAACTTTTGGAAAAGACATTCCAAATTTTCAAGTACATGCAAAATACTTAATGTATATTAATTACCTTACATGCATTTGTTTGATTACAATACTTTAATATCGCATATAGCAATCATGCCTTGTTTTTTCCATACTTCCATTCTAGCTTGTGTGGACACATGCTTTTATTTAGGTTGGGGGGAAGTGTGAACCTACATGTCATACATATCATTAAGCCATTTCATGCACCAGCATGGCAGTAAATTTGAAATAATGAGTTGAAGTGACATTTTTCATGCATGATATGGCATTAAGCCATGACCATTTTCTTTGATACTACCCCTCCTTTATGTCTTCTTCCCTGCCTTAGTCAGAATCATAATGCCACTAAAATGATAAAATTGAGAGGTTATGTGACATTGGTGTTAGTATTAGTGAGAATTGTAGGAAGAAAAAGAGGAATTGGGTTGTCGACTAAATAATTGTAGGAAAGAGGTATTTGCTAAGGCATTTGCAAGAGTGTGAGTGGAGGAAATGGGAGGTAAATTAATCAAAAGTGAACGAGCAGTTCACCAGGTAATCCTATAGGATGCACTCTGTGAGCCTAAATTCAAGAATTGTGGTTGGCTAGATTACTTTTTGAAGCTAAATAGTTTCAATAATGATATTTCCTTAGAATTTTCACAAACATTTTCTAATGGTGAGGAAATGGTGAAAGGATTGTTGAAGTGTCAGGTTTTCTTGCTAAAGGAGAACCCTACCTTGCCTCTAAGGATGCTAGATCCTCTAGAGAAAAATTCACTGAGCCTAGTGATCCTCTACTTGTTATAGACAAAGAAGGAAAAAGAATACTTTCTTTGCCAAAAACATGGAAGCAAGTTGTTGTTTATATTGTCAAATACATTACTTGTGAGGGTCGCCAATCCTGTCTTCATTCTATGCATTCTAATATTTTGAATGACATGAGACATGGAAGGAGGATGAATGTGCCAAACTTCTTGTACAATCTTCTTGCAATCATGGCTATTGAGACACACAAAGGTAGGTAAAACTCTGTTTCCCATCATTTTTTGATTAAATTGCTGGTAGAAAAGTATTTGCAAGATGAGTCTGATATGTCATGGGATGAATTTTTGAACATTAAGAAGTTTAGATTAGAAGATGAAGGTCCTAGAGGTTGACCTATAAATCATAGGTTTAGTGGGAATGAGGGGGTTAATAAATTAACTCCTAGAGCTTCAACTTCTGTGGAAATTCCTAGCACAAACCCTCCTACAACATAACTTGTAGCAGAAATTATTTCCTCTAAATCTAAGCATGTGGATGAAGATAATTCATCTTCAAACCCTAATGTCGATGTTTCCCCTAAAACCATAGTTTGCACTAGGGTTTCTATTCAAAAGGAGGAAGCAAAAATGAGAAAAGTAGAAATTAGAAAAAGGAAGGCTGAGAATAAAAACTAGAAAAGGTAAATCCTAGCCCTATGAAGCAAAAAACTGAAGAAATTGAGCATCATCCAACCATTGGGAAAAATAAAAGTCCTCCAACGAAATAAAAAATTGACTGAGTTTTCTAATATTGTGCCTCCAAGAAGGATCCATAGATTCAGAGAGAAATTTGAAAAGAAGGTGGAAGCTCCTAGGGAGTAGGCAAATATAGGATTGGTAGCTCACTACTATTGCAAAGAAATTTGAACATTAGGAACCAGTGTAAGGGAAGATCATAGTGGGAAAGCACTAATCTCCTAATTTTTCATGGGCATTAGTAGCCCTAGATTTAAGGAAATAAATGTAGGAGAAAGAAAAATAATGGAATAGAGAAAAACTTAGGCCACAAGAAGAGATTAATACGAAAAGTGAAGAAATTGAGGAGAAGAATGCAAAGATTACTGCGTTAAAAGATAAGGTTAACAATGTGGTGGCTCTTGTACCACAAATTATGGAATGTAGGACTCCCCTAAGGATATACGTATTGCATTTAAGGGACTGTAATCTCATTTTTAAGTTGTCAAGGGTCATTTCTAGTCTAAACTCTTCCATTGAAACCCCACAAGAATTTTTCCAAGCTTACCAATCCTCTCCTCTTGAAGTAAAAAATCTATTGCATGAGTTGTATTTACACAACTATGTTGTTCCCAATAACCATGAATGGAATCCATTGCTATATATTGGGGATGTTCACTTGAGGGAATTGATTTCATGGATTCAAAATGAAATCAGCTGGGGCAACAATTCAAAATATATAGAGAAAAAGAGCTCCATACCCCCTATATCTAAGAGCTAAATCAAGCAATCCTGAAGATATCTACTATACATGACACAGATTTCTTTACAATCCATAGTAAAAAAAGGGGATCATGTCTTTTAGGGAGGAAGCATACCTAGAATATGAACAGGTAGTTGCCACTACAAGAAAGATAATATTGGGATATTTATCATAGAGATGGAACAACTTACCAGATCTGTTAAAATAGTCTGAACCCCATTCCTTGGAAAATTATTATGCAACTTGTAAGTGAAACATCAGGTATATACATCTTGGGAGAAAAAAGTAGTTTCAGGCACCTATTCTGTTATGGCCAATACTAGAACACAAAATATATCAGTATGATGTAGATGTAGAGAGGCCAAGGTGGGGTAGACTGAAAGAAAGCAAGGGTTCTATTGGGATCCAAATTCGGAAACTACAAGGGCTAATCAAGGGAAAACAAAAATTGTTGATTTTAGGACTTTAGTAAGGAAAAGGAATTGAGTTCCTTCTACTGGAGGACCAGAAAATCATTGAGTTGGGGGGAGATGATCAATCCAAATAATGACTTTTTTTTTTAAAGGATTTATCATATGTTTTTTATTGTTACTATAAGGTGTTAGCACCTAGTTACTAATACTTTCTATGTTATTTCTCTAAACTTATGAACTTTGCACATGAACCTATCCCTATAAATTTTGATGGTATTAACCTGTTATGTGATATATCCATATTAATTTTACATGTGATTGAATGAATGTTAATCTATGTTGATTATGGATATACAATTTTGCTGTGCACACTAATGTCATAATGCAGGTTCAGATTAAGATGCAATGTGGAAGAGGTTCATGTCAGTTTCCCGGTTGCTAAAAGAGTAAAAAAGAGATGGAAATTGAAGAGTTCAATGGTTGGAAACTTCTAGCTTGTGTGGAAGTGATAACTAAACTTTAAATGATCATGTCTATTAGTTGAGTAGATTTAGGAGGTGTTGTTATGTTCGATCTTCATTGAGGCAAAACTGGTTTGACTAAATCTTATCCATGCATAACCTCCTTCCTCTTTTTCATTATTTCAATAAATGGTGTCATCCTAGTCTATTGGAGTCAATTACCCAGTTAGTTAGAGTTAGTTATAAGATTTTCTTCTATAAATAATGATCATATGTTCCTCTTCACAAGGTTGGATTTTTTGATATTGTACTTTCATTTTCAATTTCAAGGAATAGAGTCATGTTGTTATTATGTAAAAATGTTTTCAATAAATAAAATGATACTTTAATTTGCTACATCTGAGTTAGATTTGGGAAGACTCATTCAAGGGGGGCCACTTGGTGAGAATTCTATCCATTCAGTTTAGTAGTTAATTTTATGTTCAACAATTAGTTACAGTCTTAGCAGTTGTTTGTTCCTTCAGCCATTGGAACTTCATTCTATTTATGTTCCTACAGCCAAGGTAGAAAAAGTAACTTCCTATCTATTTACTAAGACTTCTATTTCTATAATTCATTTTAGTTAAGTTTAGTTGTTGATTTATGCTCAGTAATTATGCTAATTCCTTTCAAAAAAATCACTTTTAGTACTATTTTCTCTCTAGTTATAGGATAAGGATGACTACAATTGAGTCCTAGTGCACAGATAGTGCTGGCCCATTTCAAGGTCACATCCCTTGGTTGATAATGAAATGAACCTTCATGATGAGAAAAATATCTAATTGGTGCAGATATGTAATCTCTAAGTTATAGATTTAAGGGCTTAGTTATTGAACCATTAGAGGAGGCCAACACATAGGATCATTATCGACAAGATTGTATTGAGTAGAATCAATGTTATCATCATTTGTATCAACATTCATCACATCATTCTTTGTAGTTTTGTTGGCTTTGACAAATGAAATAGTATGTTTTGGCATGGGGTTGGTAAAGATTTACAAGTTTTGGTTAGGAGGGGCAATGGACTTATTTCCTTGATCACTAACACCTCCAATGGAAAGATGATAGGAATCAATGAGGTTGTATACAAGATGTTTAAGGTGCTTGAAATGTCCTGTGTCATGTCCATTTTTTCGGTGGTAGTGGCAACAAGAATTTGATCTAAAGCTTTGGGGTAAAGTCTTATTACGATCAGGTGTTTTGATGGGAGGCAAGGTAATTATTTGTTGTTCTAAAATTTGGATCATTGTGTTATGAAGGATATTAGGTAAGGTAGTGAATTATCTTTTTGAGTCCCCATAGATAAAGGGTATCATGGCTTTAACAATAGCTGCTTGGTTATTGGAATTTTGAGTTTCTTGTTGAGGGGGATTGAATTGAAGGAACCCTTTGTTTTGTTTTCTAAATGGTTGAGAATTGTTTTGATTTGTGGGCTCATATTTTTCAGTTTGGCTAGAAGTGGACTTTGTATCTTGACAACTAACTGAATTTTGATAATCATAGAGGGTAGTACACAAGTGCATGAAGGATGGGAACTTCATCATGGTGAGCTTGTCTTAAATCTTTCTTTTCAAATTTTCTATGAACATATTTTGAAGGTGAGGGTCAAGGACCTTGACATCGTTTTGGGAATAAAGCGATTGATAGCGTGAGATAAAGTTAGTTATCTTTTCTTCTTTTTTCTTACATCTCATCAAATCTGCCAAGGTCATCTGAGGAGTCATATGCACTTGGAAATGGTTTAAAAATCCCTAAGAAAATCATTAAATGAACTAATTGAGTTGTTTGGAAAAGAGGAGAACCATTCTAAGGGAGTATCTTTCAAGGACCTAGGAAAAATATTAGCCAATAGTTTATCATCAAGGAAAAAATCACTACATAAAGTAGTATAAGCAATAACATGATCAGAAGGATCTCCCTTCCCTCCATATTTCTCAAATCTAGGCACCTCTAACCTTGTGGCATTGGTGTTTTCAATATCTCTAAGGACAATGGGCTGCTTTTGACATAATATGTAGGTGAGCCATTTTGATTTTTGTTGATGGTAGAATTTTTTTTTTGAAGGGATGAAATAGTTTGGAAGAGTTGAGTTATGAGAGGGTCATTGTTTATGTTATGAGATGGAAGTGAAAATGGTGAAGGAGTGTATGTTTTTGAAGAACAAGTGAATGGAATGCTTATAGGTGATAAGGTGGTAGGATATGTAAAATGTGATGCCAAATAGGAACTAGGGATACTCGCGGGAATACCCAAGGAAGAAATCACATTACTAGTTGGTTGCATTGTTGTTGTGACTATAGGATTGGTATAGGTAGGTATTGAGCAAATTGTTGTCGAAGGAGGAAATTGAGTTCCTCCTTTTCTTGTGAAATTCTTGTTGGTAAAGGACAAATAGTGGTTGAGGTGAGATTTTTTCCAAAGATTTGAACTATGTTTTTCACAAGGTCAGGTCCATCTTCACTTTCAAGCATGTGGTGAATGTTATCTATAGTACAGGGATGGTAGTAGTTGAAATATTTTCATTTTGCACTTGGTGTTGTAAGTTTGCTAATTCCTCATGAATTTGAATTATGTTTTCTTGCAGAACACTATCATTCCTTGTTTCAACTTTCATACTACTTGAAGGCAAAGATTTGTTAAGGGTATTATCCATATCTAGTGTACTAGTGTCAATACTAGGAGTGAAAGAGCTAGACAACCCAAGATCCACAATGATTGTGCTATTATGGAATTACATGAGTCTCAAAATTTGTCTCACTATAGTAATATCAATAGGACACCAAATACTCATACAACGGCTACTAAATGCAAGGTGAATGAAAATGCAATGTAAGCTAGGAACAATGAAATACTTATAACAAAAATTCAAGAAACTGAAATAGAAGGGCAATAATAGCCAACAAAAACTTAGAAATAGTAATTTAAATGCTACAAAATGTAGTTCATAATATGCAAAGGGATTGATTCACCCAAGGTGGTGAATGAGTCTCGATAGGGATTATTTTAAGAATTTTCATAACTTTTCAACTAAATTTTATGTTTTTGTGTTTTATGATCTATATGTTAAATGAAAATGCAAGTTTTGTTTTGATTTTAAGTTAAATGAGATGAAAAAATGCAAGCTATATGAGCTTTCACTAATGTAAAGTTTGAAACCCTAGAATGCAATGTTAATGCAAGCCAATTCTAGGATGACAATGCACTCCAAATTAGAATTTTAATGTTTTAAAGGTAGGTTCACCAAAATGGAACCAAGGAAAATGGATGGGGAATAATAATTATTAATTGCTATCACTCCCACTTTCAAGATATTCCATTCAAGGATAACCCTAGAGATCTTAATGAAAGAGAGAAAGAGATCTTGCAATAACGTTTTCGTAGGAGCTGAAAGTAGACTAATAAGGAATTCACCACCAATTTTAGACTTGCAAAAGATAATGAAATGCATGATGCAACTCTTAACCCTAGTTTAATATAATGCACTACAAAATGACCTAGAAAAGTGAATGAAACAACACAAAAAGCTGCAAAACGGAAGAGGTGCACCTAGAAATCTAGAGATGACTAGAAGGAGGTCTAGAACATTAAAAATAAATATTTTATGGTTGACTTGGACTCATTCACCAAGGTGGGTGAATTATTCCAAAAATTGGGGTTTTGTGCAAGAATAGGAATCTGCCAAATGGGCATCTGAATCTGCAAAAATCTAAAAATTGACTGAATCTGGGACTCATTTGCCAAAAGTGGTGAATCAATCTAGTTAGTCTTTTCTAACTCTTCAAAGTTTGATCCTACTCTTCTCTTTCTTATTTTTCCTTCCTGAGTGGTTTCTAGATCCAATTCTCTGATATGCAACCTGTAGGTGATCTCCAATGTTCTCTAAGGCTTGACGACAACTTTGAAAACTTTGAGCTCTTGACAAATTTTCTCCAACCTTGCTCTTTAGGAAATCTACAACCTAGATCTGAAAATCACACACAAAGGAGAGGGAAAAAATTTGTTGGGTTAGTGGATAGGGTTTTTCCTTGGTCAAACCCCTTGTTGGTAATTAAACCTTTAAATACAATAAAAAATAAATGGAGAATGATGAATGCATAATATGAGATGTTGTAACTCAACAAACCCTTACAATAAAGTGTTGCAAATATGTTTGAGATGGCTCAAATGGATGTAGATATTGACTCTATCTTGAATGATGTTGATCTTGAATGAAACACTTGCTTGAATCATTAAACCCTACATCACAATTGTTAGCACAATAACAAACATGATGCATGAAGTCCTTGACATGATTATTGATGCTTGAGTGCTGCTCCAAAATGCTTGATAATTTTCCCTTGAATGATCTTGGGAATTCTTGTGAACACTTGATTTCTTGTTAGATTTCTAGGTGAAAATATGAGTGAAAGAACATTGTATTTATACTCAATTATGCAATAATTCTCCAAATTACAATACTACAAGCCAATAACAAATCTAGGAGAGTAAAATCCCACCATAAATTTTAATTAATTTTGATATTGGGCTACACAGGACTCATTCGCCGAAGGTGGCGAATGAATCCCACCAGGCTTAATTTTTGGATCATTTTTAAAAGTGCTAAGAAATGTTTGAAACCAGGTTTGGGACCAAAAGATATAGGTGGGACCCATTTGTGTAAGGTAGTGAATGAGTCCTAGATCACTAAATTTGGGCCATTCAAACCTAAAACACCTAAATTATGATTGGCTAATGATTGGTGTCAAGATTATCCTTGAAAAGATGTAATAAATGAGGCTTGTAGATGCAAAATATGGCCAATTAAAGCATAATAAAGACCAATTATTAATGACAAGCCTAGAAAAGTGTGAAATAAGGAAAGATTATGATTTTTTTTAATTTAAAGAGAGGTTTATTAGGTTTAGTTAATTAATAAAGCCCTAGTAAAGTGTGAAAGTGTGTTACAACATTTCACAACACTTTAGCAAGGTACCACTTAAATTCATTAGTTCACAATGTCCCAAGACCTAATAAGAATGTGTCAACCGCATTACAACACTAAATCAAGGAAACATTAATCATATCTCACAAGGAGGGCCCAAACAAGGTAGGAAAAGTAGAAGGGATACTTTTTCCATGACTACAAACTTACAAATATTTATTAATTAACAACACTCCCTAACAGATAAATAATTAGGGATGTAAATGGCTCTTGGGTTAAAGAGGGATTCATCCCTTGTGGGAGAATGTGAAGTTTGTAAGGGTTGTGACTATTCTCCCCCCCCCCCACCAAAATGGATATAAAAGAAGATTGAATTAATTGAGGAAGGCATTAAAGGAGATGAGATAATAAATAAATATTCACATTCAAAAAATTAGTTGTCATTGAATTTAGTAACTAATTGGTATGCATCATGATGGAGTATAATATTTTCATATATAGAATCTCTTATGTATCTAACCTAGTTACTAATGGGAATTTCTAATATATTTAATATATGTGTTACCCTATAAGAAATCAAGAATGGATTAGCAAGGGAACATGATTGGAAGATGTAGAAGACCATTTCTACAATGTAATTAGGCCACCCCATGTGGATGGTAACAATATTTCTTGCCACTTGTGGGACAAGGGGTTATTTCCATGCTCCTGGGCTTAATTGTGATGAATAGTATCTGAGCACCCTATCATTATTTCCTTTCCAATCCTTTCTATGGTTTGTTATTGGAAATGAAACTATAGATTAGATACATTTATATGATGTTATTTATTAATTTTTCATTTACTCTTAAGTTAAATAACTATTATATGATTTCATTTTAGAATAATATTTGTAAAACAAATTATATTGTTGGAATTGTTACTTTTGGGAAAAATTAGGCATACCCCAAATAGGGGACATTACAATTAGTATCAAAGCTTTAATCAAATCAAGTGGGCCAACATTGTATTTTAATATGAGTGTGTCTTTCACATGTAAGATTCATGTCATATGTGTATTTATGTGTATGCTTCATGACTTATGTGTATTTATGTGTATGACTTTTGTATTATGTGTATTTATGTGTATGCTTCATGTCTTACATGAATTTGTGTGTATGATTTATATCTTATGTGTATTTATGCATAAGCTTCATGTATGAAATATATTTATGTGTATGGTGCATGTATTATGTATATCTACATGTTTTCTTCATGCATAATGTGTCTTCAATAGGATTACTCCATGTGTGTTTATGATTACTTTATGCTTAGCAATTATGAAAATGCCAAATTTGTAAGGGCTTTAGAAATCTATCAAATGCTTCTTGGGTTGAGAAAAAAAATTTGGTTTATTTTTCCATAGTGAAGAAAACAAAATTAGAAATAACATGAGGACAAAGTAAGGCAAGCCTAACATTTTGAAAGGTGTGGGAAAAGGGACCTAAATATTTTTTCTAAATAAAATATAATTTATTCTCAGGATGAATATGTTGATTAGTGGTAGTTAAGAGAGATATTTTTTAGTTTTACATAGATCTAGATAGAAATATATAAATTAAGGGAGAGATAGGGAGAGGGGAAAATATAGAGAAAGAGAGAGAGGAGGACACATAGATAGAGATAGAGATGGAGAGGGAGAGGAGAGATAAAGGGAGAGAAATGAAATGTGACATGAGAGAGGGAGAGAGAGAGCGATAGAGAGGGAAAAGTAAATTGAGATAGATAGAGAGGGATAGATAAATAGACCAATAGAGAGGGTCAGATAGAGAGAAAGGAAGAGAGACAAGGAGAAATGTAGATCCAAAGGGAGAGAGGGAGTGTTTAATTTTAAGAAAAAGAATTTTATTTTTTATTTTATAAAAAAATGCATCTCATTCTCTACAAAATGTGATAGTATTTTATGAAACATGAAACATGCTCACATTTTGTGTTGCATGAAATTTTCTCATTTTTATGTTGCACAAAATGCACTAACATGTTTTAGTCAAAAAAAATTCCTACCTTTTTTTCTTTGGAATAGTTTTGGATAACAATCCTAAAGTCTTGGACTCTTAATTTACCTTTGTTTCATGTGTTTGTGACCTTCAATGGAGTTTCTCAACTTGCACATCATGAGGTTTATACATCAATGTATAATGATATTTAATAAAATTACCACCAAAATTTCATACATCTTTTTATCTTTCTAACCATTTTTTTATATTTGAAAAACACTAACATGTTTTTTTAATTTATTTTACTAATTTTTCTATATTCCTTAGATGCATATGTCTTTATTTTTCTTTATAAGTTTTTATCTACTTATTAAAAAAATTAAAAAATAGATAATATTTGTAGTGTATGAAAATTTATCCCTCTACATTTTCACACTTTTTTGGGCCCTCCTTGTTAAATCATGGCTTCTTTATGCCTTATTTGGTCCTATTTTGCATCCACAAGCCTTATTAAATGCATTCTTTCGAGGATAATCCTGAAATTCAATAAATAACCAATCATAATTATTTTTTTTGGGTTATGTGTTCTATATACAATGATCTAGGACTCATATGACACCTTGGGTGTATGGGTCTCACCTAGATTTCAGGGCCTGATCCTAAATATTGTATTGAAATTAACATTTCTTGAAGTTTGTGTCCCAAGTTTAAGTCATTGGGACTCATATGCCACATTGGGCATATGAGTCTCACTTTATCTTGGACCTATTTTGAATTAAATTCTTGGTGGGGTTTTATTCTTATAGATCTAATGTCAGCTTGTAGTGTTGTAATTTTGATAATTTTGGCATAAACAAGTCTAAATACAAGGTTATTTCACATAATTTCATCTAATCTTTCAAGCATTCAAGCATTATAGAAAAATTATGATCAAGAGAGTATTTAAGAGCATTAAAGAGTATTCAAGATCATTCAAGAGCTGATTATCAAGCATTTTAGAACATCAATTCAATATTCAAGAATCAAGTCAAAGTCTTCATGCATCATGTGTTTTTTTGAGCTAACATTTGTGATGTGGGTTTTTCATGATTCAAGAAAGCATTCAAGTCAATATTCGTAGCATTCAATCAAGAGTCAAGATCTACATTCATGTTAGCCATTTCATACAAGTTTGTAACCTTTATTTCAAGGTTTTGGTGAGTTGCAACATTGAATTTTGTTCATTCATCATTCCTTCATGTTGTAGTGTAGAAAAATGTATCCCTTTTTCACACTTAATTTGAGAGTAATTAATATTAAAATGAGCCTAATGTTTCCTTGATTTAGTGTTGTAATGTGCTTTACACATTCACATTAATTTTAGGGCCCTCTTACACTAAATAGACCTAATTATTCCTTATTTAGGGTGTTGTAAAGCATATCTCCAGACTTTCACACTAATCTAGGGCTTTATTAACTAATTTGGATTCTTTATGCTCTAATTGGCCCTATTTTAAATCCACAATCCTTATTAAATGTATTTTTCTATGATTAATCCCAAAACTTAGCAAATAACCAATCATAATTCAATATTTTGGGTCATGTGTTTCAGGTTTGGTGATCCTAGAAGTTCATACACCACCTTGGGTGCATGAGTCCTACCTAGGTCTTGGGACCTGATTTCAAATTTCACATTGAACAAGACACTCCTAGAAATCTATGTCCCAAGTTTTAGATACCAGAAGTCATATGCCACAATTGGTGTATGACTCCCACTTTAACCAGAACATATTTTTAATTCAATTCTTGGTGGGATTTTATTTTCCTAGATCTAATGTTGTCTTGTAGTGTTGTAATTTTGAGAAATTTGGCATAAACAAGTATAAATATAATCTTATTTCACATAATTTATCCTAACAAGACCTAGAAATTGTGAGTGAAGAAATCCTAGAATTTCATAAGAAATCAAGAGTACTTTCACAAGAGCATTATAGAGCATTCAAGAAGGCATTCAAGACAAAATTATCAAGTATTTGGAGCATCATTCAATATCCATTATCATGTCAAAGTCTTGATGCATCATGCATGTGGTTTTGAGCTAATGTTGTGATGTATTGTGCAAGATCAATTCAAGTATTCAAAGGTGAACCTTAGAAAAATGAGGTGGGGGAATGCCCAACTATTTATCTAGGTCATTCAATTATGTCCTAAGAACCCTAATTGGATTGACTATTAACCTCACAAGGTGAGTCAATTCTCAATTAGGAGGACCTAGGAAGGGGATTCTTTTAGCTTTTAGGGTTCACCACCAAGAAAATGCTTGGAAAAGACAAATAAGCATTCAACCTACAAAACCTTGTTATGCAAGCTAAATGAGGGATGCAAATGATGAAATTATGCAATAACAAGATAGGATGTGTGTACCTAGGAAGTCTGGATATGTGATGAGAGTTTTGTAAATGCGAAGAAGCTATCCAAATATGTCAGGGAGGACAAAGATGCCCTTATTGTTGTCTTATTCTCGTTGCTATTTCTCAAGGAAAATATGAAATATTCATATCTCAGCACATAGTCTCAAAGAATCACTACAAAATACCCCTGGGAGGACTAAGACACCCTAGGTGGCATATTAGTTCCATTCTAGATTTTTAAAATCTCTGAATGTGATCTTGAGCTCCAATGTTTGTACTTGCTTCCTCTAAGATCTCGGGTTCTAAAACTTATGTATTTGACCTATAGGTGAGTTTTTGTGAATATGACAACTTTGTAATGTAACTTTGCAACTTTACAATCTTGAACTCCAAATGATCTTCAAGTCTTTAACCTAAATCTGCAATCATAAGCATGCAAGAGAGGAAAAACTTGTTGATTGTTAGTAAATGGGGTTTTTCCTTGGTCAAACCCCTTGTTGGTAATTAAACCTTGAAATGAAATAAAATAATGGAGGGAAATGATGAATGAACAACATGAAATGTTAAAACTTACCAAACCCTTGTTGTAAAGTTTGTAAACTTATGTGAGGTGGTTAGATTGAATTTAGATCTTGAATCAATGGAATGCTTTGATAAATTTGTCTTGAATTGCTTGCTTGAATCAAAATCCTACATCACAAATTTTAGCACAAAAACACACATGATACAAGAATAGCCTTTGATATGATGCTTTAATCTTGATGATGTCTCCAAAATGCTTGAAGAACTAAGCTCTTGTTCATACTCTTGGATGAATACTTGAATTCTTGGATGCTTATTATGCTCTTGGATATCTTGCTTATTATGAAAATGAGTGAATGAACCTTGTATTTATACTTATCTATGCTTAATATCCTAAAATTACATCACATCAAGATGACATAGGAAAACATTAATTAAAGGAGGCTAAATTCCACTAGAATTTGAAAATAAATCCTGAAAATAATCCAAGGAGGACTAAGATGCCCTAGGTGGCATCTTAGTTCTAAGGCTCAAATCTCTAGGCACATACTCTAAAAAGGGACCTTTTCAAGTGTATTCAAAATCTAGGTCCCAAGAACTTTGAGGGACTAAGATGCCCTAGGTGGTGTTTTAGTCCTGACTCATAAATTAGGGACACATAGATAGAATCATTAAATGATCATTTTCCCTTTGATGATTGTCGGGATTAGCTAGAAAAAGATGTAGTTTATTAGGCTTTTGGATGCAAAATAGGACAAATTAAGACATAAATAAGAATAAATAAAGCAAGGCGGGCCCAAATAAGTGTGAAAATACAAGGGTATGCATTTTACTACACTACATTTAGCCCCTACTTTAATGAGAGGATGAACTTGCTTCAAACTCACACTAACGTAGCCAGCCACACAATCAAGAGGGGTTCAAATGTACGAATGCTAGTAAGATAGGATGACAATAAACAAGAGGGTGGTCAAGTCCCCAAGATCAAGATCCTATGATAGACCAACATAGGCACAAAGTAAAATGCATGTGGATGATATATGAAGACATAACTAGCTCGCAAACATACACCATCAAAGATACAAAAAGGAAAAAGAAAAGAGAAAAAAGAAAAATGCAACAGATCAAGCTTTGACTAGTCATCTAATGTGTTGTGGATTGGGTCTAGGTTGTCTGTCCAAAAAGGTTTACAAGTGGAGTAAACTATAAACTATTCAAAAAAAAAGTGCATGCTCACAAGGGCTAGTGAAGCTAGTTGTCCACTAGGTGAGCCCTAGGAAACCATATCATAGCCATACCTCCATGACTATAATAAGGTACAAAAAGAAAATGCACACTCACAATAGCTAGTGAAGCTAGTTGTTCACTAAGTGAGCCCCAAGGGGCCATATCAAAGCCATACCTCCATGAATTTAATAAGGCACAAGATGCAACACAACAATAAAGAGGGATGTTCAAAGGGATTTGACTTAGTTCATGTGAGGTATTAATCTTAGGGGACATTGCTCCTAATGTATCCAAAATAAGACCAATCAAAGGATACAAGATTCACAACTTAGGGAGTGAAGTGTGTCACATCACCACTAAGAGGAATGCAATATGCTAAGATAGATCATGATCTTGAAGGACATTACTCCCAATGTCACCACAAAGAGGAAAACTTATCACAAGAAGTAAGAGAATCTCATCAAGGAAGATGAAAAAATGCAAATTAAATTATGCCAAAATAATGCCAATGTATTCCCCCACTTTAAAGAAATTGCTAACACCATGCTATGAGAAATTACTTGAAATTAGACAAACATAAAAAAGAAAATAGAAAAGAGAGGGTTGCCCCCCAGAAACAGATAAGGGATCTATGGATTCAGGGTTAGTATCTGTCTTTGTTGCAATGATATTAGAGAGCTTGGAACTGTCACCATTCCCTAAATACACATAGAACTAGAAGAATGACACAAAAAGAATGAAAAAAAAGGAAAATATTTTGTCAACATGGAAGAGACATAGAGTGTCTTGAAACCTTGCATCATCCCCAAAAGGAAAACACAAGATAAACATGAAAAGAAAAAAGAAAAGATAATGAAAAATATTTTGGGTCAACATGGAAGAGACATAGGGTGTCTCAACGTCTTGCGTCATCCCCAAAAGGGAAAAAAAAGAATAAAATGAAAATGAAAGAAAAGATAAATGAAAAGGCAAAGAGCTTATGACATATAGAAGAATGAAGGTACAAATAGAGGAATGCACAAAGAGAGAGAACATCAAACAAAATGTCACAGGGGATCACATTATGCACATGCAATCATACAAAAAATAAATGCAAAAGATTAGTAAATCACATGCGAGTCAACCACCCAATCTTGTTCAATATATGCAAAATGCAAATCACTAGCGAGAGGGACAAAGTCAAGTGTTTTACTAGGAGAATCACCAAGTTCAACATGTGGTGCATCACTACATTTAGGGGGATCATCATGGTTGTTATTGTCTAAGCTCATAGAAGAAGAAAATAACAAATTCAATTCATTATGCACTTGTTCATCAATTTTAGCTATTTCTTCATTGTCATAAAAATTAACCACAATAGGACGATGAATGATAATATCCATAGAAGGTGTTGGTCCTTATTGTGTTTGATGCATAGGATCTGTTTGTTCTTGTAAGAGAGGAGGGTCATTTTTTATTGCTTTTATTAGATTCAGATTGTGATTTTCAATGTTGTTTTTATCATCCATCTTTTGAGCAATAGCACGACATCTACACCTATGCTCTCGAGCATTTCTATTTCTTTTATTACGGTTTTCAAGTTGTGTTTGGGTAGGAGCGGATTTGTCAACCATAGGTTTATTTTCTTCTTGTGAGGGAAGAACGAAAGAAGCCATAGAAGGTTGTTCAACCACTTTCTCTTTGGCTTTATAAATTTTATTAGGAGGTGGATTAGGACTTGTTTTTTTTTCTCTTGGTCTTTTGTAGGAAATAGGTAAGGGATTTTTAATGGTTCAGTCTTGGTCAAATGGAAGGTTTTTAAGCTCACTATTTTTTTCTTCAAGAGGTGGAGGTTCAATCATGGGTGAAGGAAAATTTTCAAGGGATAACTTGGCTATGCATTTTTCTTTGAACTTTTGGTAGGATAGGGAAAGGAAGTCCTCACAGGGTCTTATAGGTTCCATGGGGTCAGGCCAGAAATAGTCTAAGGAAAATTTTCCATGAGAAGATGAAGGGATAAATCCACTATGGTTCACAGTGAATATTTCATTATTAGCTAGAAAATTTAAGCACTTATGGACAATGGATGGAACCCCATTCATGGAGAAAAGCAATTTGCAGCCTAATTTCACATGAAATTGGTCTAAATTACAGATGATAGAGAATGATACATTTGATTTCTTAGGTCCTACTTGTAAAGGGAGTGTGATTGATCCCATCGTAGCATGATAAAAACCATCATGTGTTTTAATCCATGCTTTAGCTTTATCATATCTATCTTGAGTAAGTTCATACTCATATAAGACTTCTTCTATGATCACATTATGTCCACATATGGGATCAATTAAAATCCTAGGAGTGGGTTTTTTATTGATTCTACCGGCTATGTATAGAGGACCATTAGGTGCATGTTTGATTATTTCATTTCAAGAAAAAATAATGTCATTGGTTTGTGATTTACGAGGCTCAATGTCAATCACTCCTATTATGATTCTTCATGTTCTCATCATCTGTGTCAACATTCATCACATTGGGCATAGTTTCACTAGCCTTAACAAATGAAATATTTTGATTGAGCATGGGATCAATGAAGATTTGCAATTTTTGGTTGGGAGGAGCTACAAACTTATTACCTTTTTCATTCACACATCCAAATAGGATATGATTAGAATCAATGAGTTATTTCCCAATATGTTTAAGATGCTTGAATTATTCTATATAATATACTTTTAGTTGGTGATAAGTACAATAGGAATTGTGTCTAAAGCTTGAAGGTAATGCCTTGCTAAGATCAAGAGGTCAAATGAGAGCTAAGGAAATCATGTTCTTATTTAATAGCCGAGTCATTATATTATGAAGGGTGTTAGGTAAAGGTGTGAATTGTATTTGTAGATCCCTAAATATATAAGGATTACTTGTTTTGATAGTAGATACTTGGGTATCAAATTGTTGGGTGGGTTGGGAGGTAGGTTTTAGTTGAAGGAAACTTTTATTTTTCCTTTAGAGAGGTTGGTAGGTGTTTTGGTTTGAGGATTCAAGCTGTTTAGGATGGGTAGAAGTGATTTTCAATACACTACTACCTACAAAATTCTGATAATCAAGAAAAGCGGTCCATAGGTGCATGAAAGAAGCAAATTTCATCATTGTAAGCTTGTCTCATATTTTTCTTTGTAAATTTTCTATGAACATATTTTGGAGGTGAGAATGAGGAACCTTCACACTGATTTGGGAATAAAGCAATTGGTAATGTGAAATAAAGTCAGTGACTTTTTCGCCCTTATTTTGTTTACATCTCATCAAATTAGCTAATGTCATTTCAGGAACCATATGCACTTGGAAATGGTTAATAAAGGCTTCAATGAGTTCATTGAATGAATGAATTGAGTTATTTAGTAATGCAGAAAACCAATCCAAGGCAATATATTTCAAGGATAGAGGAAAGAGCTTCACCAAAAGTTTATCCTCAAGGATAAAGTCACTACATAAAGTAGTAAAGGAATTTACATGATTAGCAGGATCTCTTGTTCCTCTATATTTCTCAAATCTAGGGATCTCTATACCTTGTGCCACCAGATTTCTCAATACATCCAAGGATAATGGGTTTCTTTTGACATAGTATGAAGGTGGACCATTTTGATTTTGATTTATGGTTGAAACTTGATGTTGAATGGATGAAATTCTCTGTAAGAGGTGGTTAATGATAGGGTCATTTCTTATGGTTTGAGATGGAGGTGAATATGGTGGTGGTGTGTATGTGTTGGAAGGACAAGTGAATGGATTGCTTATGGGAGGAAGTATGAGATTAAAGGCCACATAGGTATAAGGAGCACTAGTGAAAATGTGTGAGGTAGGAAGGATATTGCTAGTTGGTTGCATTGTTGTGGTCACTTGAGGAGTTGTATAGGTTGGAATGGATGTTATAGTTGAAGGGGGAGGAGTTTAATTTCCTCCTTGGGCTTGTAAATTGTTTGAATCTTAAGCACCATTGGTGGTGGAAAGAATATTTTTTCCAAATATGTGAGCTATATTACACACAACTTCCAGTCCTTCATCACTTTCTATCATGCGGTGAAGACTATCTATGGTAACTAATATAACAGTGTTGGAAATGTTTTCAGTACTCACATTATCTTGTAAATGGGCTAGATCTTCATGCATTTTTATTATATTTTCTTGAGGAATATGGTCAATCATTGTTTGAACACTTGGAATAATACTTGTGGGTAAGGTAGGCATGGAAAAAGAGGTATCAAAGGTATGGTCTATACCTAGTGAAATAATACCAACACTAGGAGTAAGAGAGCTTGATAACCTAAGATCCACAACGAGTTTTTTATCGTGGGATGCCATGAGTCTTGCACTTCATCTAAATGAAACTTATTAGCAATAGAACACCAAGTAATATAGCTCATACATGGGATAAACCAAGGAAATTGCAATGAACACAATATCTCCTAGGTTTGCAAGTACACTTGAAATGAAAGAAATTGGAATAGCATTAATTTTTCAAACTGTAATAGAAAATTGTTCAAGTAGCCAACATAAGCACACAAAAAAAAATTGAAACCCTGGAAACTAGAAAGTCAGTCAATAGGGACTAAGATGCCAATAAGGGCATCTTGGTCCTACTGGTGAAATTTTGAAGTTCTAGGGACTAAAATAAATAACAAATAGTAGATACAAGGTTCTGAGCCAAAAACTCTAAGAGGGACTAAGATGCCAAGAAGGGCATTTTAGTCCTAGCAGAGGTTTTTGTCAGAAAAATAACAAAATCTGAGATGTTTACAATTTTCACAGGTTGCCTATTCATGGATCTAATGTTTGGAAATAGAAAACTGTGTAAATGGATGCAAGCAAAAGTAACTAATAACAAGCAATTGAATATAAAGTTGAATGCACTTTTTTAAATTTTCAATGCAATAAAAATGTTTCTAAATGCAATTGGAATGATTAACAATGCACTTTTCAAATTTTCAATGAAATGAGATGATGCAAGAAAGTAAAAATTCTACTAATATGCACTTTCACTAATACAAATGCTAGAAACCCTAGATGCAATTTCAGTAAAGATGAGATACCCTAGGTGCAATTTCACTAATGCAAAATGCAATGCAAGGATGAATGCAACCTAGATCTATGACTTTAATGGACTCCAAATTAGAAAATGAATGCTTAATAAGGTCAGGTTCACCAAAATGAACCATAGAAAAATGAGGCAAGGAAATTCCCACCTATTTCTCTAGGTCATGTTTAATAAAGTCCTAAGAACCCTAATTGGATTGACTATCAACCTTACAAGTTGAGTCAATTCTCAATTAGAAGGGCCTAGGAAGGGGCTTCTTTTAGTTTTTAGGGGTTCACCACCAAGCAAATTCTTGGAAAATACAAATAAGCATTCAACCTACAAAACCTAGTTATGCAAGCTAAATGAGGGATGCAAATGATGAAATTATGCAATAGAAAGATACGATGTTTGTACCTGCAAAGTATGGAGATGTGATGAGGGTTTTGGAAATGCAAATAAGTTGTCTAAATATGCTAGGGAGTACAAAGACACCCTTATTATTTTCTTAGTCTCGCTACTATTTTTTTGGGGAAGATGTGGAATCTCCGAATCTTAGAAAATAATCTCAAAGAATCTTTAAAAAATACCCCTGGGAGGACTAAGATGCCCTAGCTGGAGTATTAGTCCCATTCTAGATTTTTGAAAACTCTAAATGTGATCCTAAGCTCCAAGGTTTGCACTTGCTTCCTCTTAGATCTCATGTTTAGAAACTTCTAGATTTGACCTATAGGTGAGTTTCTATGAAGATAACAACTTTGTAATGCAACTTTCAAATCTTTCACTCCAAATTTTCTTCAAATCTTCAACCTAAATCTGCAATCGCAAGCATACAAGAGAGGAAAAACTTGTTGATTGTTAGTAAATGGGGGTTTACCTTGGTCAAACCCCCTGTTGGTAATTAAACCTTGAAATGAAACAAAATAATGGAGGGAAATGATGAATGAACAACATGAAATTTTACAACTCACCAAACCATTTTTGTAAAGTATGCAAACTTATGTGAGGTGGATAGCTTGAATGTAGATCTCGAATCAATGGAATGCTCTGATATATCTTTCTTGAATTGCTTGCTTGAATCAAAATCCTACATAACAAATTTTAGCACAAAAACACACATGATGCAAGAATAGCCTTTGATATGATGCTTGAATCTTGATGATGGATCCAAAATTCTTTAACAACTAAACTCTTGAATTCTCTTGGATGAATACTTGAATGCTTGGATGCTTATTATGCTCTTGGATATCTTGCTTATTATGAAAATGAGTGAATGAACCTTATATTTATACTTATCTATGCTTAATATCCTAAAATTACATTACACCAAGCCGACATAGGAAAACATTAGTTAAAGGAGGCTAAATCCCAAATATAAGCCAAGGATGACTAAGACGCCCTAGGTGAATTCTTAGTCCCAAGGCTCAAATCTCTGGGCATAGACTTCAAAAAGGGAATTTTTTAGTTGTCTTAAAAATTAGGGTCCCAAGACCTTTTGGGGACTAAGATTCCCTAGGTGTTGTTTTAGTCCCAACCCAAAAGTCAGGGACACATAGATAGAATCATTAAATGATCATTTTCCCTTTGATGATTTTTGGGATTAGCTAGAAAAAGATGTAGTTTATTAGGCTTGTGGATGAAAAATAGGACCAATTAAGACATAAATAAGGATAAATAAAGCAAGGCAGGCCCAAGCAAGTGTGAAAATTCAAGGGTATGCATTTTCCTACACTAAAAAAGGCCCATCAAGAACCATGATCAAGATCTACATCCATTGAGGCCACTTCATGCTTGTTTGCAGATCTACAAGGTTCTATTGTTTCATTTTATGTTTCCTATTTCATTTCTTTCATGCTTCATTTCTCATTAAGGTTTGATTACCAAAATGGGTTTTGACCAAGGAAAACCCCCATTCCCTAACAAAACAACACTATTTCTCTCTCTGTGTGTGATAGAAGGCTTATAGGTTGAAGAAAAAGTGGATTGGAAACCCTCAAAAGTACCAAAATGAAAAATTTGAAAAAGTTATCATAAAAAGTTGTCAAGACTCATGGAAACTCAAATATAGAGAAAGATATCCAACATATTCACATGAAACCAGTGGGAAAGTGCTTATTTGATCCATCTTTATAGGCTTGTAAATTTTTACTTCAAAATTATGCTCCTGAGACACTTTGCAATAGTCTAGGCCAATGAGTCTTAGTATTACATTTTTACTAGATTTTAGTAGATCTAGATCAGTCACTACGAGATTCTAGATCTTTCCTAGAAACCTTATATTGGGAATAAATTGCCTAGTCTATTGTATGAGTCCCAATACACCTCAAAAGTAGCAATATTCATGGTTTTCAAGCCTTTCTTAGTCATCTTCATTTCTCCATGTATTTATCTATTTTATTTTGTCTATCAATTTGATTACATTGTTTCGAATTCCATTTTCTAGGTCACATAGCTAGATTTGCATAGTGCTTTCATTTCTTTCTTTCTAATCATTTTCTTAGTGGTGAACCCCCTTTTAATCACACCTAAGGAAACCATCCTAACCCGATTCCATTCCTCAATCAAGTCAATTATTTGAGGGATATTGGTTTCCTTTAATGAACTAGAGTGAAATAGTCCCTCGTTTCAATCTCCTAAAAGGTGGAACCCTATTTCCTTCGATTCACATGTTATTTCATTTCATTTCAAGGTTTAGTTACCAAAATAGGGTGTAACCAAGGCAAACCCCTATTCCCTAACATAACAAAAAAATTCCCTCTTCATGTGTGAAGGTGATCTGAACCTTGAAGATCCTTTGAAGATAAAGAACTACAAGATTGAAAAAAGTTGTCAAAGTTGTCAAGAAGTTCTTGTCTTTAGAAAAACTCACCTATAGGCCAGAATTCAAACTTTTAGACTTAGATATCAGACAATACAAAAGCTACAGAGGATTACTATAGGCTATAGAAATTTTAGCCAAACCTTAATACTGGGACTAAATCACCACCTTGAGTATATGAGTCCTAGTATACCCATTTTTAGGATAATTTTATAGATCATGGTTTGTTAGTAGGAGATTCTAGATTCAACACATAAATCCTAAACTATGAATAAATCACCCATTTTGGCATATGATTCCCAATGCACATTAAAATTCATAATTTTAGAATTACAGACCTTGTCTTTGACATCTCTAATCTTCTAGGTGCTTCTATGTTCATCCTTAGTTTGTTATTCTAATTTCAAGTTCCATTTTCTAGCTCACATAGCTAGATTTTCATATTGCTCTCATTTCCTTCTTTCTAAGCATTTTCTTAGTGGTGAACCCCCTTTAATCATACCTAAGGAAACCTCCCTAATAATCCTTCCCTAAATTGAGTTCACTTGATTGAGGGATCTCTAGGGATTTATAATGAAGTGAAGAGTGAAATAGGTCCCCTAACCCTAATTTTTCCATCTCCTAAAAGGCGGAACATCCTATTTCTCTTTGCTTCAATATTAACACTTTATTATTTACATATTGAAAAAAAATGGGATTTTTTATTATTATTGTGCAAGTTATGTGACACACACTCAGTGATACAATTTTTAGGATGCATCCATTTTGAAAATAACAAAAAATATATTGAATACAAAAATTCAAAAAAATATACAACTTCTAGTATTCACTCTTAACTATGTTTCTACTAATAATTTTTTATAAATAATAAATGAAACAAAAAATAGGGGGTGCACACCAGAAATTATGTTATATTGTAGTGAGAAAAACAATAATTTTTTTGTGTGTGTGCAACATTTCATCCTCTTAATCAGAACTATTTTTGAAAAACTTTAGTAGATTATAAACTAGACTTAAAGTACTACAATATTTTTTCTTTTTGTATCTTCAAATTTTGAGTGCATGAATCTCAAATTACTCATCCATTTTCAAGTTTAGCTAATTTCAAAAAAGAAGTGGCCAATTTTGACCCCCTTTTTGTATACCCTTTTCAAACACTTACTCACAATCCACCAACTATCCCAAAAAATATTCATTATCCCTTAGTTTTTGCACCAATGGATAGGGAACCTTCTCCAAATACCTTGTAGGGGTACATTAGTTTGTGGGTCAATGAAAAATGGACACAAGTTCAATTTTAATATATTTCTCTTTTACTTGTTCATATGATAATTTGGTGGCATAATATTACTATTCTTAATCCCTCTTGTTGGACCACATTTTAATTTGTCCACTCATAAAATCTATATAAGAAATGATAGATTCCAATGAACTGGTGAGGGTAGACTAATGGAAAGTAGTCCCACTCAAAATTCTCAACTATTTAATCAATGTTTGAAGATATTTTTTTATTGTTTTATATTTTCCCTAAGATTTTTATTTGCATCTCAAGAAGATGTTGACACATTTTTAGAATATTATTCTACAAATGTTCTTCACCAAGGTTTTCATGAATTAGTGAATTAGGGTTTTCATGAATTAGTTGGGGGTTTTCAATTCCTAAAAAAATATTAAAAAATGAAATAAAAAAATCCCTTGAACTATTTAATTGAATTTTTACACTAAACATTGAAAAAACTACCTCATCAACCTCATGGGCATCATGGTGAAATTTGGGTGGAAACTTGATCGAATCCAAAATTTGTATGTGGTTTCCTTGGATTGTGGTCTATTTTGAAGTGTTGAGAGGTTGAGTTAAAATGATCCCAACATCTACACAATTTTATTTTTATTTCAGAAAAAATGTGAGCATGTTATAATGTTCTCAAGTTATGTCCTAGATGGACCAAAAAGTGGTTGTGGCAACTTTTTGGTCCCCCATATTTGTGCACATGCCCATAAACAATATAATAACTACGTTTGATGTGCCTAATAGGATTTTAACTAAGAATAAAATATGTTTCATATCTTAGGATATGCTAAATATGTGTTAAAATTTTGATAATAACCTAGTGCATTGATCTTTATATCACCCAAAAATTAATAGAAAATTTGAATTGAGTAACAAGATCTTGACAAAAAATTTAAGAACATAAGATAAAAATAAAATGCGATGGGATGACAAGTTAAATTATGCTATTTGGCCTGATAGGAAACCTTCAAGAAATCCATAGGTAGAAGCCCATTTGAGATGGTATATGGAATGGTATATAAAATCGAGACTAGAGTGTCCATCAATATGGAATTTCTTGTGTACTAGTTGCTACAAGATATAGAAGAAGATTAGTGTGATGGAATCTCCCAACAAGTTATGAAATTAACTGAGATGGAGGAACATCAAAGGATTGCACATGATAGATTTTTTCTAAAAAAATAAAAATAATTATATATTTGATAAGAAGACAACACCATCATATTTCCATGTTGGTGATATTATTATTACAAAAAACCAAGTCTAAAGATAAGGGACAACATGGAAAATTTGACCTGTAATACCCCTTCGTTTTGCTTCTTGTTCAAGTTGCTTTATGCTATGTTTGGTTGCAGTTACTTTGATACTGGATACATTTTGTTATGATGTTTTGATCGCTACTATTGAGTGACAACTATTATTGTGGGATGTAGTTATCTAATTATTATTTCACATGCATTATGGATTAATGATGTTGTAGAGTTAACATGAGATGTTATTATGAGATTGCTGGATTATGATGGAAGTGTCAGTTTTGATGAGTGTATTGGTAAAGAGGAAGGTTTCGCATCACTCGCTTGCGAGCGCCCTACGAATCCGTAATTTCTTCTTCACAGTGTGTATTATATGCTGGATTTATTGTATGATGTTGTTTACTTGTTTTCAGGATTGTAGGTACATGACATCGACTCCACCTGGTTTCACAGGTTCGAGTGTATCGATCCAACGGTTAAGTTGAACGGGAGATAGTAGCTAGGTAACATGTGTCAAGTTTACACCCTAGCCTTAGTGTGTCGTCAGTTGTGTGTGTCGAGTCATTATCTGTCTTGCTTTAATGTTATTTAATTCTGAAGGATTCTTGATTTGGAAATAGATATTTAGAAAAATTGCATTTAAATAATGTTGATGGTTATTTAATTTAAATAGTGCAATGTGGATAAAAGTGTATATTTAAATTAATTAATTATATTTAAATTATTTATTTAATTAAATTTAATCCAAAGGGGTTGAATTTAGTTATTAAATAATTAAATTAATTAATTAAACGTGATGCAAGAGAATGAAAGGAAATAAAAGAATTAAAATTAATTTTGGAATTTAATTTCAACGTGTGGGAATTAAATTAGAAATTGTAATTAAATGTTTATTTGGGAAATCAGTTGCAACTTTGGAAATTAATTTATTATTTAAAATTGCATTTTAAATTGAAAGTGGGTTTTCGAAAATTGAAATTGAAATTGAAATATCTAATTTGCATGTAATGTGAATTAGGGTTGTATTAGGTATTTTTGTTTTATAATGAATGCATGTTTTAATTTTAGGGCAGGGAAAAAGTTTTAGAAAAAAATACATTTTTACAGGAGAGAATAAATTTTGGAAAATTTGCACAAGAAGGGTTTGAAGAAAGTTTTGATTGTAGAATTGATTGGAGGAAAGATTGTTTTGCATTTGTTGGGTTTTTGATTGGATTCATTGGAGGTTTGAAGAAAATTCAGGAAATCTTTGGAGGAGGCTTGCATCAGAAATTCATCTCTTCCTATAGCTTCTTGTACCAGGTTTTCCTCTTTGTGTTTTATTGTTCTTGATTGTTTTTTTTTAAATAGTAGTGATTAAAGATTTGTTTGTTAAATCTGTTTTAGAAAATAAATTTGATATTAGAAGAAAAAAATTAAATAAATTTACAGCCTTTGCTTGTGAAAATTCTTGAATGAAAATTGTGAAAACCTCAGTTGAATTTAAATTATTTGGATTCGTCGCGTATAACTCCACTTGCACAAACTGGGTTGTCGGAAAAATTAAAGGGTTTCTGTATCTTGGAATTTTCTTATCCCTGTCAATTGCAAATACCCAGATCGTAGTTTTTGAGTTATGCTTGAAACACGAGACTGCTATTAAGTTATTTTTCCATGGCTGCTCTGATAATGAAATAATAATAAATTGATATTTATAAATATTAATATTTTATGTATTGTTATTATAATATCAAAATATTATTTAATAATATTTTATATTATAATTTATAATATTAAAGTATTATATTTATTTATATTATTTTAAATAAAATTTGTATATTAGATTAGTGGAATTAAAATTATAAACATATGGGGAAATTATTGTTTATTTTAAAATGGCATGTTAAAGTTTAATTGAAGGAGTTAAATATTTGATTTAAAGAATGCATAATTTAAAATTTAATTGTGGAATTTAAATTCATGTGTAAAAGGTCCAATTATTAATTTGATTTAATTGGAAAAATATATATATGATATTGGGTTATAGTCCAAATATTGATCTTATTTTAACACAATAAGTTATGGAAGAGACCAAATGTTAATTTGATTAATTTTATAATGATTTAATTTGCAAGGGCAATTGGTTATTTAATTTAAAGTGAAATGTTTTGAGTTATAGTTGAAAATACTTATTTTGTTAAGAACAATTAGAGAATAAAATATTAGTGTAATTTCTCCCCTATCTGAAAAGATGAATTCTTAATTCAGTTTTATCGATATAATGAATTACGTAATGAAATGAGAAATGGATTTAGAGTATCCAAATGTAGTTTCTTTTATTGCCTTCAATGATTATGTCTTTCGTGTTTATGCTTTGAGAATGGGTTGAATACCTGTTAGTTTATAAGTCTTCCAAATGGTCTGTTGTTTGTGAAGGTTGTCATTGTGATGTCAACCTGTTGTGAATTCTCTTGGTAGTGCATGGGATCGTGTTGTTTTAAAAGTAAATTCAGGAATTGATTATTATGAAGAGACAATTAATTATTTTAAGTTAATCATTTTCTATTTGAACAATTTATTTGTTGAGAATGTATATTTTATGGTTTGAATAAATGGATGTATGTAATAAGAGTTTGGAAAGGGAAACTTTTAGATGAGATTAACATAGGGTGTTGTTGGAAAACTAGAAGAAATATAAGGTTTGGGTTAGGAAATTGAACAGAATTATTGTAGAAGATTTATGTTAATTTTAAAAGAAAACAATGGATTCGACTTAAATTATTTGAACTAGTCTATCTTTTATTATAAAGGCACTTATTTAGTTTTTTTTTCAATTAATTTTGAAAGGGCAATAGTTATTATGTTTTATTTCCATAGAGCAAATTAATCATTGTGATTGGAATATTAAAGAATCTATATAATTGAGTTTATTAATATATATGTTTGGTGTATATATAATATGGAGCATATAAAAATATGTTAAGGGTAAATTCATTATCGTATTTCATTTTAATAAGATGTATGCAATATATTATTGAATAGAGATTTAAAATGGATTGATTAGTGTATATAGGTAAGTGGATAGAGAAACGATATTTTATTACATTAAAAAGATCGCATGTTCTAAATAGGAAATTGAATAGAGATTTAAAATGGATTGATTAGTGTATATGGGTAAATGGGTAGAGAAACAATATTTTATTATATTAAAGCGATTGCATGTTCTAAATAGGAAATTGAATGAAATGTAAGACTTGGTTAGGAAATGGAAAGAGTTTACTTGCATGGATTTGTGTCGATTTAAAAGTAAATTAAGAAGTTGTTTTATTGATGAGGCAATCAATTATGTTATTTATTAATTTCTATTTAGATTAATTAAATCATTGTGATTGGATTATGAAAAAGATATGGATTTAGTATATCCAAAAGTAGTATCTTCCTCATGATTATCTTAAAGGATTTAATTCTTTGTATTCAGTAAAAGGAAGTAAGTTTAATTGTTTTAGATTTCCAATAATGAAAGGGAAATAGGGGTTATGATTATTTTAGATGATCTAGTTATCGTGTCTTTGACTTTGTCAACACTACCTATTGAATGAGTATGGATTTAGGAAATCCAAATATTAGATTCGATTAATGACTTGAATGCTTTTGTTGCTATGTCGTCAATTTGCATTGTTGGTTTTGGGATTTAGTGTTAGTCTTAAATTATAAGTCTTCTAGGAGAACTTAGAGGATGAGAGTTGTTGAACCTTTATGTCATCCAATTGTTTTCCCTTGGGTAGTGCATGGCGTCTTTTCAGTTTACTCGATTTCCTTGAACGGGGATCTTTTGTACC